>PVJD01005301.1:0-118292 GCA_004026545.1 Mormoops blainvillei | reverse complement strand
TGGATGGATGGACATTTGGACGGATGGATGAAGAAGACAGGTGAAGGAATGACAGCAAGCTTGTTTTATTAGGAACAAGGGACAGGGATGGACTCTGGCTGCCTTTTTAATATGACAGTCGGGTTTGGGGCGTGTTGTAGGGCAGTGAGGCCTGGGAACCAAAGCTGTGGGGCCTGCGGCAGGTCCCCCCATCCCCCTCCTGCCCTCCCAGCTCCTCTATCTAGTCGGCCCCATGGTCACTGACCTTGACCTCCCTGACTCTAAGGCAGCTGGGCCATCTGGCTCTACCAGCCACCCCGGCCCCACCGGGCAGTGCCCTTCAGCTCTGCAGAAGCCGCCCGGGGCCAGGCGCCCTCCGCAGGGTCCACGGTGCTCGGGACCCCAAAGCCCGCTGCTGCCCTACGAACCGGGGTGGGTGGGTGGCTGTGGCCGGGAGGTTGCCGCACAGAGGAGCTGTGAGGTGGCGCCCCCCACACCTCCCATTCCAAACCCAGCACCACCTGTGCAGCACCCAAGTGGAACCCTAGGTGCCGAGGCGGCCCCGGGGCTTGTCCTCCAGCCCCTGGCGATATGTCTGCTGACCCTTTGGTCAGGCACCGGCTCCAGCAGGGAGACCCGGGCCATTAACAATGGGCAGAGCCACCAAATGAATGGGCTGGGACGTGAGCAGGTGATGAGCCCGACGGGAGGTAAAGGAAAGCAGGGGAGGGGCGGTGGCAGATTGACTACGTGGGGGACAGCCACCCCGTGGGGTTGGCTTTTAACTCCCAGAGCAGTGGGCAGACTGCGGGTTTGCACCGTGGGCGGCAAGATCTTTGCTGTTGGGCTGAGACTGTAGAGAGGCGAGGGTGAGGGCGGCTGCGGGGAGCCGTCAGGATGTTCCTGCCCGAATCTGAGGGAAAAGGCCCCGACTGTGGCATGTGGGTGGGCAGACTCGGGGCGACCCAGAAGGCAGTGCCTGGTGCTTTGCTCCTGGCTAGGGGCTGCAGTCGGAGGACAGGCCCCCAGGTTTCCAGCCTGAGCAACTTAGAACAGAGGGCACATACCCCAGGGACCTGGGGATGCAGCAGACCAGAGCATCCGTCCCCGGCACCGTCGGGCGGGGTCTCCTGGCACTGCCCGCTCTGCAGCCTGGTAGTCAGCTGGACCCTCACAATAACAGGAACCGTTCACTTACCACTCACTAGGTTGTGAGTGCAAGATGTGGCTTCCGCCCACACCAAAACCTCGTAGCTCGGGCGCCGTGAGTACTGACATCGCAGCCGGCCCTCATCCCCTGGCCAGGGCCCCCCCCCCCCAGCCTGAAGGCTTCCTCCCACCCCTTGCACCAGTCAGGGGGACACTGCTGAGGCCTCTTTGGGGTCCCCTCTCCACAGAGGCCCCTCCGCTCATCTCCACAGACCCTGCGCACCCCTCCCTCAGGACCAGGCAGACCTCTGCCCTGCCCAGGTCTCCCCATCGTCTCCACCAGCCAGCCACCTGGGTCCGCGCCTGCGCCAGGTCATTTCCCCACACTGGGCACCACCCAGGGCTGTGGAGCAGCGCAGCCCGGCGTGGGCACGCCGCTGGGGTTCCCCGCGTACCTCCTGCCGATCAACATGAAGACTGCACCTAGAGGTGCTGACTCAGATCGTCCGGGGACAAGGTCCAGGGTCGCCATTTGTCCAAAACCCCCAGCTGGCTCTGAAGCCCTGTCAGACCCCCGCACGGCACGCGGTGGTGTCTTGGAGTGTCCGTCCTCTGGCTGCGATAGCTGGGCAAAGCCCCTTTAGGAACCCAGGCTGCACCCAGCACCTGATTGGGTGTCCTGGGGACCCGTGTCATGTGGGGACATGTGTGCACAGGCTCCAGCCACCCCGTCAGGCCAGCGTGGGCGCCTGTGTCTTGTTTGCACGTTGTCCGGTGCATGCTCACAGAGCACAGGGGGGCCACCCTCTCGCTGCACATCTGAGCAGGGAGCCTGGCCCCGGGCCCCTCATCCTGGTCAGACACACATAACTAAGCTAATTGGATCAGGGACCGGCCTAATGCTTTCAGTCAGCACTAACAGAGTTAGGGGCTGGGGGGACAGGATGCTGGCGGTGCCACGTGGGGGTAATTTAGGGGGTCCTCTCAGCTGACTCCCCGCCCAGGCCCTTCCCATCCCACAGACACCGACATTTGCTGGCATTTGTGTCCCGTCTCTGCGTTCTGCCCAAGGTCTCTGGGCCTCTCACAAAGCAGGCCTGGGCCACCTTGACGGCTGCCCATCTGCATTCACTCTGTCCTTGGCCCTGGGGGCACCCGGGGTCGGCCAGGCCTGGGGCAGGCAGCCCAGTCTCGCCCCCCTCGTCCCGAGAGAGGCAGCAGTAGGCCTCTGCTGGCGAGGAAACGGAAGCCCAGAGAGGCTGAGCAGCTGCCCAGGGGTCACACAGCTCGGAGCCAGAACCGGGACACGCTCCCCGCGGCAACGCCAGCTCTTCGCCACTCCCGTGCTGGCCCGGGGGCCAGGCCGCCATTTTGTTTTTTGCTTTCAATTAACTTTAAAGGTGCAGAAAAGTTCTGGCATCAGTTAGAAGTAAAAAATAAAGTAATTAAAAGTAAAGCCCCAAGCAGTCCTAATGTGAGAAGAGTGTGCCTGTCAGGCAGAAAGGCCACGTCTCTGGGGAGGCCGCCCAGCCTGTCCTAATTTGGGGGAATAACTGATCACATTTGCATTTTATTTCAGCGACCGCAAACTCTTTCCCACGCTCCCACCCCTCCCCCCAAAAAGTTGATTTCCCCACTGTCCCCCCGACATCCGCATGGGTGACTCCACTGCGGGAAAGGGACGCCATGCGCCTGTGTTTGTCCTCAGTCCAGGCGCCTCCTGTCTCCAGTCCAGCACCCTCTCCCCCCAGTCACGTAACTGAGGCCACGTAACCCAGGACACTTACGTGTTGATGGCAGGAGGACCAGAGCTTCAAGAGTCCCCTGGGCCAGGTGGCTCTGCCACAGGCAGGGAGATGGCAGGGAGGCTGACGGGGTTCACAGAGGGGACACAGCAGACAGCACCCCCAGGCCGGCAGTTGGCGCCAGTGCAGAGACCAGCCCCCAAGCCAGGCCTGCGGGTCTCGCTCTTCCTGCCCATTCCAGCACCAACGCCCATCGGAGGGGCCAGGCCCGGCGACCACCAGGGGACAGAGGCTGGGAGCCGGCTGTCTGAAGGGCGGGGGATGGCTTTGGTGCTTGTCCAGTTGAGTCACTGCCAGGGAGCTGTCCTTGGTCCCGAGAGACCCGCCCCCGGGGGCATCTCCGGCTGCCAGCCCGGTGTGTTCCTGCTGGTGACAGCAGCAGGCCCCCAAGTCGCCCTGAGTGAGGCTGTGTTGCATGCAGCCCAGGCGGAGGGCCCCCACGGTGCATCCGCGGCCCGATTTCCTTCTGAAGGTGGACAGTGGGCGTGGTTGAGCGTTTTGAGGCGGACGGGGTCCGCGGGGGTCCGCAGGGGTGTGCGCGACTGAGGGGGCATCTGGAGAAGACCTGCTGGCGGCCGTGTGGGAGCTAGGGCCCTTTCTGCAGTTTCTTCTGCCCTCTAAGGTCACAGTCACAAGTCCTGGAGATTAGGATGAGGACAGCTTGGGGGGGGGCAATTATTGTGTGACCCGCAGAGGATGGGATCTGGGGGTGCCCGTGGTCCTGGGATCCAGGCCCTGCAGATGCAGCCAGCACCTTGGGGCCCAGGGTGCCCGGGCCTTTGCCTGTCTCAAGTCGGCACCCTGGCCCGGGCATTTGCTCTGCAGCTCGGCACGGGAGAATGGAGGGGAGTACGCGTGGGGGTCCCGGTCTTTCCCTGCAGCACCTTGGTTTTTATTCAGGTGCTCAGCCATGGGTCACGCACCCCCTGGTTGGAACTGATATTCCTGACAGTGTGGAGGCCCCACTGCAGCCCGTCTGGAGCGGGCTGGGCTGGGCGGCAGCCGCACCCCCAGCGTCCTCACACTGGCCTGGGGTGGGGTGTGAGCCTGCGAAGGACCCACTTTTAATAAATCAGAGTAGGGCTGAGGGTATTTAGGCTTGTGTGCGCGCTCACCTGTGTCCAGCAGTTTCTCACACTCACACGTATGCACGTTTACACGCTGTGTTCACACTCACTGGCATTGCACCCCCGTTTACGCTGCACCTGAGACTCCGGCGCCCGGGCAACCTCCCTGAGCCCAGCAGACTGCAGGGGCCGAGCCGGGCCCCCACAGGGAGTGGGACAGCTGCATCCCCCTCACCCCCCGTCTGTCCAGATCACGCCCGTGGTCCTGGCTCTGCTGGAGCCTCCCCACCGGCCCAGGGCTCAGGAGTCTGTGACGGTGACAACACCTTCATTATGATTTAAAATGCCAGGTCACCGGGCATGGTTTTGAGCGACTCTTCCTCCTTCTAACAGGTGGGGATCCTGAGTCCCCTGGGGGATCTGGGTTCTGTGTTGTGACGTCTGTGTCACAGACCAAGGGAAGAGGCCAGCACCCACCCCTGGGGTGCTTGGCGACATGGGTCACAGGGCAGGGGGTGAGAGAAGATGTTCACTGCTCATGCTGGTCCCTGAATTTGGGAGGGGGGGGCTTAGGTCCGAGGCCTCTACATGGCCCATGCAGGAGTGGTGTTAGGGACTCCCGTGGTGTCCCACCAGCAGTCCTGGGACCTGTGTAGAGATGAGGGTCCTCTTCCTGGTGAGCTGCACGAAATCGCGTTGTTTCCTGGGCACTTGCAGTCTGCAGGATCTGTCCCCAGTGTAACTCTGTGACCATGCCTCAGTTCCCACTTCCCAGGGAAGGACAGCGAGGCCAAGGAGACGCTGGCTCACAGAGGCATCTCCAGAGACCTCCACTGGGCTCACGGTTCTGATAACTGGTGGAGACCGAGGCTCTGGGAGGGCCTCCGCCGAGGACGGAGCTGTGGCTAGGGACACGGTGTGGTATCTTGAGTCCGAGGTGCCTAGGCCGATTCGGTCCCCTCTTTCCTGGCAGCCTGGGCTCAGCTCTGCCCCTCGGCCCAAGCTTACTGTCCCCGGGCCGGGTCACTGGGCCCCTGCGACAGGTGGGCTCTCGGTGGGCACAGACAGCTCGCTGCTCACGGACACCCCCATTCTGCCTCCCAGAACTCATAGCCCAAGAGACGTGCCGCCGAAAACGGTTCTCCCAGCCCAGGAGGCATGGTGCCTCTTGCTCTCCACGATGCTCGGCGCTCACTGACTCGGTAAATAGGCGTCCCTGAGGGCTGACAGGCGTGTGGAGCCCTGGGGACGAGGCCGGGTGAGAAACGCCAGCCCAGCTCCGAGGGGCCCGTGGGAACTCAGCTCCCCGCGCTCCTGTCCAGCCCAGTCCCCCAGCCCCTCCGCCACCGCCCGGGCTGGGCCAGGGCCACTTGGAGCCCAGGTCGGGATCTGCGGTGGTGCGGTTGCATACACTAAGGTGGGTGTGCATTGTAGCACATGTGTGTGGAGTGACCCTGATGGTTGTCACACGTCCCTGCCCCCTTGCATTGCACTGTGTCCTGGTTGGGGCGGACCCTGTGGCCTTAGACATGTTGGCTCTCTGACTGGGGGCTTCTGACTGATCACCCCTCTGCCCACCATGGGTCTTGGTCCGCAGAGCCCCCACCCCCCACTCCGCATGCAGTCCTGGTCCCCAGCCCAGGACGGGGCGTGGGGGTGGCTCCGAGGTGGGTCCTGGGTGCCTCGTCCTGCTGGGAGCATGTCTGGGGCCAGCGTCTGCACCCCCACGAAGCATGGGAAAAGAAAACAGCAGAGGGGGCAGGGAAGGTTCGGGGGCCCGTGTCCTGCCAGGCTGCCAGCCACTACAACCAGGGGAGTCGCGACCATTTTCGGGTGCCCCTGCTACCAGGCATCACAGCAGGTTCCTCATGTAACTGTCCTGCGATCTTTCCATCCGGTATACAGGCAAGCAAGCTGACACCCCAAGACGAAGCTCCGTGTCTACTGAATTCCCGTGCCCCCAGCACTTACCTCAGCGCAGGGCACAGGAGGGACCCCTCAGATCTGCCCCAGCCCCCCGCCCCAGGCTGGGGCCAGGACCTCATGCCAAGTTGGGGAGGGATGAAGACCCTTCAGGCCGAGGCCCCTTGTGGGCAGGAGGACGATGGTCACGGTGCAAACGTGGGGACGTGGGAGGAGCCGTGGACCAAGAGTCAAATACTGAATGAACGAATGAATGAGCGAATGAGGGGGAGACGTTAGGGGACCAGTTGACTGTTGCTGTGCTGCCAGCGGGGCAGGGGTGCACGTCTAGCTGGCCGGCCCTCCTTCCTCTGAAAGAGCCCTGCCCCACTGTGGGAGCCGGGGCTGACCACCTGTGCCAGCAGCCGCCCCGCAGGAGGTGTGAGGCAACCAGCCCTGTACCCCAAGACCTCTCCACAATGCCAGACAGCCTGGCATGGCTGACCCACCCCTGGCAAAAAGACCCAAACAAGACGTGTGCTGGGGGTTGATCAGAATAACACTGAGGGGTAAACTGAGGCAGGACCTAGCGGGGTTGGGGCAGGGGGCTCTTTGAGCACAGTGGCCCCGGAGGTCCCAGACAGGACGGGCTGGCTGAGCTCCCCGTCCATGCCAGGCTGGGAGCGTGGCTGCGCCCAGGCCCTTGTCCGCAGAGCGCGGACTGGGCAGAATTCAGAGGCCAGGCTGGGGATGGAGGCACAGGCCAGGGAAGAGCCCAGCTGAGGAGGGTTGGGGTCGGCCGCAGGGTGGGTGTGGAGACCGGGGCTCGGCCAGGGTGCCCGGTGAGGCTGGCCCAGACACTGCGAGCAGCCCTGCTGTCACCAGGGCGGGGGCGTGCCCCCAGATCCTCAAAGTGAGAAGCACTTTTAGGGGCAGGAGCGTCAGGGGGCGTCCCACCCCCTGTCCTCTCCCCAGGAGCCGCGGGGCTGGCTGGGGACATGGACTCAGGTGCTGTTTCCAGAATGTCCAAGCTTGATCCAGCGAACACTGGCAGGGCCATCGGGAGGCCGTTTTCGTATCCTGGTCTCACTATCGTATTTTCTGCTGAGTGCCACTCCCCCGACAGGGGACAGCCCCTCTGGTGGTCTGCTGGGGCACCTCGTGGCAATGTGTTTTTCAGAGCTTTGCTGAGGTATAATCAATGTAAACTTCATGTATATAAAGTGTGAAATGGTCTAAGGTTTGACGTGTGTACCCTTGTGAAGCCACGACTGAGCTCAGGGTAACGGACACTCGCGTTGCCCCAGAGGTGCCCCTTAGGGCCACTGCAGCTCTCACCCCATCCCACCCCCACTGTCGCTCCGCGTCCTGCTGCTGGAGACCAGTTGGCATTTTCTAGAATTTTATGTAAATGGAATCGCACTGTCTACCTTCTCTTGGAGTCTGGTTTCTTTCACTCGGTGTCATTGTTTTGGGCGTGACAGGAATCTGTCGATGGTGTCTCACAGTGGGAGGTGCCTCCACGTGGCGCCCGGTGACCTGCTTCACCCCAGCAGGGGGTGGGGGGCCACCGGCCTGTGCTTTCGGTCTGCGCTTCCCCACCTCTCATCATGCTGAGCTCCTGGGAGTGTGCGGGTGGCCGTCTGTGTGTCTTCCTTCACGAAGCCACAACTGGAAAGTCGAGGGGAACATGGCAGGCAGGGGGGTTCCCCCCGTCCTCCTCTCCCTTCCTCTCCTCTGGCTTGGGGTCTAATCATGGGACCTGTATCTTTAGTTGACAAGCAGAGTCTGTGTCTCTAGAACCACACAGCTCAAAAGAGATCCCCACTTGATGTCAGTGCCCACACGCGTGCCGGCACTGCAGCCCTGGGAAGTCAGGAGACCACCACCCCCAGCGGATCCACGGGGGAAACCCGGGCAGGATTGCGATTTGCCGAAATTGGGTCACATGACTATCCTGAACCCAATCACTGCAGTCTGGGGTATGGGAAGCTCTGACCCGCGGAACTGGGCCCTGTGGGCTCTTCTGCCCATAGAAGGCGTGTCATCCCGTTGCTGCAGTTACCAGTAGAAGGCGGGGGAGGGGGGTGCGGGGGGGAGCCACTGGATGCACAGGAGCAAGGGCCCCTGTTGCTGCCGTCCCTGCCACCTGGACCTCTTCTCCCTCCTGGGTCTCACTGCCGTGTCAGCCCACCCTCTGCCCCTGTCCCCGGCAGGACCCAGAGGTCCTGTGTCCCCCCACAGACCCACCCTCTGTAGCTGTGGGATCAGTCAGACCCAATTCCCTACCGTGCCACACCTGGAAACTGGGAAGAGGACGTTCCCCCAACCCCCCGGGGACCAGCAGAGGACAGCACAGACACAGGAACCCTAAGGACATTGATCACAGGAGCCGCATCGCTTAGCCTGTGCCTCATGGGCACCAAAGCCCCCTCAGAACGCAGGGACGCTGGGGCTGGCCTCGCTTTCCTCTGGGGCCGTCCCCCTAGGTTGAGAGGAGGGAACAGAGCCCAGGCCCTGGGTGTCCCCAGCTGGCGAAAGGGCACGTTGGTGGCTTAGAGCTCCCTCAGGGAACGGGAGCCTGTGGCTCTCAGCCACTCGCCAGCCAGCTGCACTCTGAGCACATGGCCCGGCCTCCCTGGTGGCTTGGTCACCAGCTGCAGCGGGTGGCAGGGGCTCGAGTCCCCGGTGAGGAAGGAAGGAGGGGGCTCCCCAGTGAGGGTGCACGAAGGAGGAGAGCCCTGGAGGCCACACCCGCACACCGCGGTGGGCGCAGCTTTCTCTCACTGCCTCCGGAAGCGGGCGCTCCACCTGGGCGGCTGCTCCGCCCTGCCCCGTGCGCAGGCTTCCCCGAAAAGAACCCCTACCCCCACCCCGCCCTCCACCCCAGGGACCAGTAGCCGTCTGTCTTCACAGCCGCGGGCCGGGGACGCTCAAGTGCTTTCTGTCAGCGGGAGGTTCTCCAGCCCGTGGAGCCGCAGCCATCAGCCATCAGCCGCCTCCAGGCACCCATCACACCCGCTCTTCAGAATCGCTTCCAGTATTTTTTCTAGGTTGTTAGAAAGGAGCGTCCAAGGAGCGAAGGGAGAGCCAAGGGTGGTTTAGCGTCCCCGTCCCCGCTGCCTTCAGGACACTGCCTCTTCCTGACTTTGCTCCTAGCCTGGCCTCCGCGTTTTCCAAGATGAAGTCGGGATCCAGGGTCCATCCTGGGAGCAGGAGACGGCGCCTCCCACGGGCCCCGCCCCCAGCACACGGGCTACGTGGCGGCCGCTGCAGCGCCCCGGGAAGCCCGTATCCAGGCTCCTCCTGTAGACAGGTCTCCGCCCCCTTAACAGAAACCGTCACAGCTGCAGCCAGTGGATGTCCTAGTCGCCCCTGCCCCCGCTCCCCACGCCCCCAGGCCTCACAGCCCTTCAGGAACACACCCCCAGCCTACAGTTCGCCCAGCCTGGACCCGCGTCTCTCTTGTCTGCGTTCACTTCAGTGGCCTGTCTCCGCACTTCGTTTCAGTTTGAATAGCCCTGCTCATGTCCGGCTGCTTGGGTAGGAAAGTGCCTGGTCAGCGCGCCCGCCCACTGCCACCCCCGCAGCGAGCACAGGGCTTAGCGCCCAGGCCCGCTAGGACTTGACGCCCCCAGCAACGCCGCGGCCCGGGGGCTGCCACGGCGGGCGCTCGCCGCCCCGCAGCTCTGCGGGCCGGATGGGCCGGTCTCCTCCGGGGCTCCTGTCCTTGGTTCGCCGGTAGCCCTTGTCTGCACAGAGCCTCCCGTCCGGCACGTGTGCACACGGCGTCCCCTTGAGAATCCACGCCTCCTCTCCTTATGAGGACACCAGTCAGATTGGAGGAGAGCCCGCCGTGATCGCCTCATCTTTAACTCAGTCGCCTCTTTTAGACCCCGTCTCTACATACGTCGCATTCTGAGGTTTGGGGGCCTGGACACGAACATGGGAATTTCGGGGCGCACATTTCAGCCCATAAGTGTCCAACAGAAGATGCCCTGCAGTCCAGCGTTTCATCTGCTGTACCCAATGTGTTTGACTTGGGGGGAAGGGCAGCACCCCTTGGAAATGGCAGTGGCACTCAGCAGCCCCTCGGAGCCTTCCAGAAGCGTCCTGCCATCCGTGAGGGCAAGCGACGCGGCGGCCGACAGAGGAGCTGGCAGAACCAGGCGGGGCGCTTCGACCGCGTTAGCGGGCCTGTGGCCGAGCAGAGCTTTCTGCCCGGGTAGTTAATGAGGGACTTCAAAGGCTTCGAGGCTTTCCTGCTCAAATCAGTTATTCAGACTGATGTGCTGGAAGGTCCCCAGAGGGGCGACCACGAAGGAAGATCGCCAAGTGGCCGGGATGGAGGTTAAGTGAAGCGCCAGTTAACCACCCGCATGTGTGAGCTGGCGGAGCTGCAGGGTGTGTGACCAGGCAGGGCAGGCGGGCGGGGCAGGCTTCGCCGCTGGGAGCGCCAGTCATCTCTTCCTTTTCGGAGATCAGTGATCGCCCGTGTCTTTGTCACTTGTCATTAAGGACCTCACAAGGAGTCTGGGAGGACAGTCTTGCGTCCGTTCTAGCGCTCAGGCTGCGGGAGCTACCATGCCTGGGAGTGGGTGACGGTGTTCTCATCCTTGGGCCAGGACCAGGGGTGACTAGTCCCTGTCCAGGCGTGGCTGCAGGTCCCTTTTCCACTTCCAGCTACTTATGGCACCACAGGAATAACGGCCGTGTGTGTGGATTGGAGGCAGGGAAGCAGAGCTGCTGTTGGAGAACGGGACTGCGAAACAGATGACTGGGAGTTTCAGGAAGGGCCGTGGGGTTTATTGTAGTTACTCCTCCTTGCTTTTGTTTGTGCAATTTTACATTAAAAAAGGAAACTTAGAGATTTTATTTTTTAAATATTTTATTGATTATGCTATTATAGTTGTCCCCATTTTTCCACCGTTGCCCCCCCCCCCCGGCGCCATTGTTCATGTCCATGGGTCGTGCGTATAAGTTCTCCGGCTGCTCCATTTCCTAACTGTACTTTCCGCCCCCCGACTCTTCTGAAACCCCCTCTTTGTACTTCTCCACCCCGTCCCCTCTCACCCTTTGCCCCACAGCCCCTCCCACCTGGCAACCGTCAAAACGCTCTCCGTACCCATGGTTCTGTCTCTGTTCTTCCTGTTTGCCTAGTTTGTTTTTTAGAGTCAATTGTTGATAGATTTGTATTTTTTGCCATTTTATTGCTCATAGTTCTGATCTTTTTCTTAAATAAGTCCCTTTAACATTTCACATAGCAATGGCTTGGTGATGAGGAACTCCTTCGGCTTTTTCTTGCCTGGGAAGCTCTTTTTCTGCCCGCCGATTCTAAATGATGGCTTTGCTGGGTAGAGCAGTCTGGGCTGTAGGTCTCTGCTTTTCTTGACTTTGAATATCTCTTGCCAGTCCCTTCTAGGCTGCAGAGTTTCTTTTGAGAACTCAGCTGACAGTCGTGCGGGGACTCCCCTGTAGGTAACTAACTGCTTTTCTCTTGCTGCTTTTGAGATTCTCTCTTTATCTTTAACCTTTGGCATTTCA
The DNA here is from genome assembly GCA_004026545.1 of Mormoops blainvillei. Taxonomy (NCBI): domain Eukaryota; kingdom Metazoa; phylum Chordata; class Mammalia; order Chiroptera; family Mormoopidae; genus Mormoops; species Mormoops blainvillei. Next base: position 106,846 of record PVJD01005301.1, on the reverse strand, counting down.
ATTATGATGTGTCTCGGAGTGGCCTCCTTTGCATCCATCTTGTTCGGGTCTCACTCTCTGTGCTTCCTGGACTTGCATGTCTGTTTCCTTCACCAAGTTAGGGAAGTTTTCCTTCACTATTTTTTCAAATAGATTTGGAATTTCTTGCTCTTTCTCTTCTCCTTCTGGCAGCCCTGTGAGGTGACTGTTGGACTTCCTGAAGTTGCCCCAGAGCCTGCTTATACTGCCTTCATTTTTTTTTCATTCTTTTTTCTTCTTGTTCTGATTGATCGTTTTTTGCTTCCTTATGTTCCAGATCATTGATTTGACTCTCAGCTTCCTCCACTCTATTGTTGATTCCCTGTCGATTGCTCTCTGTTTCAATTAGCGTAAACTTCATTTCTGACTGAAGTTCTCACTGAGTTCCCGAGCATCCTTCTAACCAGGGTTTTGAGCTCTGCATCTAGTAGATTTCTTATCTCCCTTTTGTTTAGTTTTTTTTTTTTTATGGGGCTTTGTTCCTTTCTTTCCTTTGGGCTGTATTTCTTTGTCTCCTTCTTTTGGCAGCCTCTCTGTGTCTGTTTCTGTGTATCAGGTAGAGCTGATTTGACTCCGCATCTTGGTAGTGTGGCCTAATGTAGTAGGTGTCCTGTAGGGTCCGGTGGCACAGCTTTCCCTATCACCCACGCTGGGTACATGAGGTGCACCCTTCAAGTGGGCTGAGTACACACACCCTCCTCTTGTAGTTGAGGCTTAATTACTGTTGGCAGGTCAGTGGGAGGGATTTACCCAGGGCAGTCAGCTGCAAGGACTGGCTGTGACCACTGGCCACCAACCTCCACCCTTCGTGGAGGATCAGCTGTGCAGGGGCAGGGTGGTGGTGCCCCGACGTGATCTGTAGCTATCCCCTAGGCATGCAGGCCCTGGGGTTTCCCAGGTGGTGCAGGTCAATGTCAGCCTCCGCCTCTGTCTTCTCTGGGGCCACTCTACCTGAGCTGTGAAGCCATCTGAGATGGCTGCTACCTGTATGGGGTTGGGGGCTCACTGAGGCCAGCTGTTGCTTGTTTGATAGGATTTAGGGAGTTGTGAAGCATGAGCCAAGACCAGCCATTCGTGTGGAAAAGTCATGGGTAACAGTTTGGGTGGGCTCATAAGTTGTTTGGGACGAAGTCTTGGGGCATCTTCAGGGCAGGGCAAACAGTGTTAGCCAGGCTGATGGAGGCTCAGATATGGCACCAGCCTGCCGGCTCTGTGGCTCTGTCAGGGGCAGGGCTCAGAAAAGGGACAGCGGCCTCCGCCCACCTTTCTATCTGGGAGGAAGCTGTCCCACAGGCTTTGCCTTGATGCCAGACACTTCAGTCCCTCCATGTGTGCCACCGGTGCCTTTCAAGCTGCCAATCCTGTGCTGGAGCTCAGAGGGAGTGAGTCTGAGTGAGTCCGTGTGTGGGTTCTTTAAGGGGAACTGCTTGGGACTCCAGAAGTTTCTTCCACCAAGTCAATCCCCACTGGCTTGTGCAACCAGAAGGTATGGGGGCTTGTCTTCCTGGCCCTGGAACCCTGGGCTGGGGCCTAGTGTGGGGCTGGGTGTCCTCGCTTCTCCGATACCCCTCCCATGTGGATGCAGGACCTGCCCGTTCCACGGCTCCTCCCCTCTTGCCAGGCTGAGTGGATGCGGTTTCCTTACCTGAATGTCAGACTCCCGTTCACCTGGGCTTCTGACAGTCCTCGATGAGGGCTCTGCTATGCTTTGGTTGTAATTTTGCTGTGGCTGTGCGAGGAGGCGAACCATGTTTACCTAGGTGGCCATCTTGACAAGAAGTTGCTAGAACTTTTTTTAAATGCCCACTTCTGCAACTTCTCGTGTGGCCATTGAGAGCAAAACAGAGGCTCCGTAGGCAAGAACCAAAGCTCAGACGAAATCTATGAAACGACAGATTTTAAGGCAGAGCATGAGACCACAAATGACAGTGACCAACAGAAGACGGGAGCCAAATGGGATGCTCCTGTGACTACCCCAGTGTCCTGCACTTGAGGGTCTCCAGGCTCAGCACCAGGAGACAGACCCCGAGCAGAAGCTGGACAGGTGCTGAGGTGGAAGGGATGGTGCTGGGGGTCCAGGGAGACCATGGCGGCGACAGCTTGCAGGATAAAGGCCCAGAGAGGGTGCGACCGCAACAGAGAGGGCCCCCTGTGTATTCCCCAGAATCAGTCAGTATTGATTAGTATTGATCAGTGCGTGTGTGTGAGGAAATCACCAAAGTATTAGAGAATGATGTCTGGAACTGACAGAGAATGAGGGGTAGTGCCTCCTCCCACCCACTGGACTGAAAATCAAAGCAGACCCTCATGGCTCATGGAGCGTCAGGGAGGGAGAGGGCTCGCGGGGACCTTGCCTCCATACTGGGCTCTGTTGGCCCCAAACTAATCACGGCTCTGGTCTCACCCAACAAATCTGAAAACCAAGACCCAGAAGAATCAAATTCTTTCCAGGTAACTTGGCAGCACCCACAACAAAGCTCAGGAATATTTATAAGAATACAAAAATATCCAGCGATGTGTGGCATTCGCTCAGAAATTTCCAGGCATGTGAAGAAACAGGTCAGTGCGACTCACAATGAGGAGAAGAATCCACGCATCAGAACTGACCAGGGGCTAACACAGACATCAGACTCAGCAGACGAGGTATTGAAGAATCATTGTAACTGTATTCCATAGCTCAAAAAGCGTGTAGAAATGTGGAAGATGTTTCAGGAACTCACTGAACCTATATGCTTAAAAATGGTTAAGATGTCAAATTTTGTGCTGTGTATATTACCACGATTAAAAATTTTTTTAAAAATTTAATTCAAATCACACTTCCAGGGATGAAAACTGCAGTGTCTGAGATGAAAAGTACACAGGAGGGGATTAATGGTAGATCAGATGTTGCAGAAGAAAGAATAGTGACCTTGAAGCAGTAGCATTAGAAATTATCCCAAAGGAAACACAGAGAAAAACTGCCATCATCATTTTCTTAAAGGAAGAAAGACAGAACAGAACATCGGGGAGCTGTGGGACAACTTCAGGTAGCCTAACATGTAAGTATGAGTCCCTGAAGTAGAGGAGGTTGTTCGGGGCGGGGGCGGGGGGGGGGGGGGAGGCAGAAAAAATCATTTAAAGAAATAATGATGGAAATCTTTCCATGCCTGAGATAAAGGATGAACGTGCAGACCCAAGAAACTCAATGAATCCCAAGCATAAAACACCTGGGTGGTGGGGGGGGAACAATACAGCCAGGCACATGGCTTTCAGGTTGCCCAAAACCAGAGATAAAGATAAAAATCTTGAAAGTCTCCAGAGAGGAAAAAAGACGCATTGCATCAGAAAAGACAGGATAACAGCAAAGTCATTATCAGAAACCACACAAATGAGGGGCCAGGGGAGGGATCTTTAAAGTAGCAAGAGAAGAAAAACAGACCATTTCAAAACTGAGGCTAAGACAGAGCCTTCTTCAGCGTGCAAAGCCTGTAATGCCAGCAGGCCGCACCATGGGGCGCGTTGAGGGACGCGTGTCAGGGAGAAGGCGAATGACAGAGGGTGGGAACGCTCAAGGAGGGGCGACCGGAAATGCCCACCGCGCGACTGTGTAACGGCATTTTTTTACTGTTAGATCCCTTTAAAAGTCCTCAGCTTAAGCGGAAATAGTAACAGTATAGCTTGGGGATCAGAATGCACAGGAAGGTCTGCGTGTGCTAAAAGGAGCAGAAGGCTGGGAGCAGAGGGCGGGAGCACAGAGCTGAACGTCTCACCCTGCGTCACGTGATGACAGGGAGGGGGGGCCTGGGAGCCCTGAGGCCCCTGCTGAAGTCACCGCATGAAGAACAGAGCTAAGAAGCTGACAGGGGGTAAAAGGGAATCGTCAAAGTAATCGACCAAATGCAGAGAAAGGAGAGGGAGGATGAAATATACACAGGGCTAATAAAAAAGTAAGTGGAAACACCGGTTAAAGCTAGCCATACCAATAATCACATTAAATGTAAATAGTGTCAACACCTCCAGTTAAAGGGCAGATTAGCAAGGTGGGTGAAAAGGCAAGATGGAGCCTCTAAGGGGCACAATGAGAAACACACAAACATGTTAACAACAGGAGAGTGGAAAGGATATGCCACGTTAACACTGACCAAAAGAAAACTGGAATGGCTGTGTTTGTATCAAAGCGCACTTCGGAGCAAAGAACGTCATCAGTGCAGCCGGTTACTTAGCAATGACAAAAGGTGAGCTCTGTAAGGGACGCAGAACAGGGCTTCGGAATGCAAAAGCAAAGGTGACAGGCCTGCAAGGAGAAACAGACAGACTGGCGATTACAGTCAGGTATTTCAGCAGCCCCCTTTCAGTAACTGTCAGAACAAACAGACAGAAAATCGGCCCGAAAATTCGAATGGCACCGCCAACCAGCCTGACCTGACACTGACAGAAGGGCCTGTGCCCTCTCTCGAAGGTCACTCAGACGGCCATTGCCATTGGCACCGGCCATCGGCCATCGCCATCGAGGTAAACCTTCTTCTGAAGCCTAAAACATGTCTCAGTAAACTCAGAATTATTCAGGTCACACAAATGTTTTCTCTAACCACAATGGAATTATATTAGAAACCAATGAGAGAAAGAGCTCTGGAAAACCCTCAAATATTTGGAAACTGAATAATATTGTTCTAAATAACAGCCAACGTAGGAATCAAACGGGAAATCAGAAAGCACTCGAGTAGAGCAAAAATGAAAACATAGCACAATGTGTGGGGCGCCACTGAAGCAGCCCTTAGCGGGGCTCTAGCCCTAAATGCCTCTGTTAGAAGAAAGGAAGCTCTCAGAAGAGTAAAGTAAACCCAAAGTAACCAAAGGAAAGGAGATAACGAGGATCACAGCAATCGAAGAAATAGAGAATGGAAAAGTCACACGGAAAGATGAGGGGCCCAAAAGGCGGGTCTTTGAGAACATTAATAAAATGGATAAACCACCCTGGCTGGGGTGGCTCAGCGGGTTGAGCATCGGCCTGCAAACCCAAAGGTCCCTGGTTTGACTCCCGGTCAGGGCGCAGGCCCACATTGCGGGCCAGGTCCCCGGTTGGGGCGCGCAAGAGGCAACTGACTGATGTTTCTCTCTCTCACTTTCTCCCTCCCTTCCCCTCTCTCTCCAAAAACAAATGAATAAATGAAAATTTTTTTAATGGATAAACCTCTCCCCAGGCTTGTCCAGAAAAGAAAAAAAAATTTAAAGGCACAGTCTACCCGTAGCAGAAATGAGAGCAGAAACATCGCAACGAATCCTTCCTCCATTAAATGACCTGGACGCTTCGGTCACCATAGAGCTGGGGCTCTGGTTCTGAGATCCCTTCTGTCCGCTGTCAGTTTTTCTGTCTTGGTACCACTGTCTAGATCACCACATCTCCATAACGAGTCTTGACATCAGGGCGAGTTCGTTCTCCAGCTCCATTCTCGATCATTCTCAGATCGCTTCGTTTGTCAGTCATGTCTTGGCGATCCTAGGCATTTTGCTTTTCCATCCGAACCTAACACCGAGCTTCTCATTCTCGGCCAAGTTTGACTGGCCGTGCCCTGACGCCGCGTCTCTGAAGACAGCTGGCACCGCAGCTAGCCCTCGCTGGCGCTCCCACCTGGGCTGGGACTCTGCCCACGGGGTCAGGCTTCCCAGGCGTTCAGCCATGTTTTTAGTCTCGCTTCTGCACGTTTTTCCCCAACCAGTTCGTATTTTTGCGCGGGTGTCTGTAAGTTTCAGCTGGTGGCCATGTGCTGTGATTACCCAGAATTACAGCTGATGCGGGCCGTAGTCTCCGCGGGGCCCATTCACTCCAGGCCACTGGGCGTGCAACCCCTAACAAGGCAGCTGGAGGCCAGGAGACAGGGGGACCTGTCTTTTCATGTCTGGTCACCTACCGTTTGGGCAGGAGCCAGGCACTGCCACTCTCTTACATTTGGGGACAGGTGACATTGGCATGTCTTTGGAGGACAACTCATCAGTTCCTCTTAAAATCTTAAATGCAAATGCCCTTTGACCCGTCCCTGCACATCTAGGACCTTGTCCTGCAGCTCAGCTTGCCCAGGCGCGTCCACACAAGGGCGGTGGTCGTGGAACCCGTGGAGCGCGAGCCAGTGGGTATGGCGTCCAAAAGAGATGTTGGGAGGTGAGAAAAGCAAGGGGCGGAGCGGCGTCTGGGGGTGATGTGCTCTCTGCATAGGACAAGCGGCGGGGCGCATGGGAACACCGTGCCTTCTGCGCTATCTTCCTCCGCACTGAAGCCTCATCTAAAAAATTGAGTCCATCCCATGTCAGAAAAGCCCAGAGCCCTGGGCATGCGCACACACTCGTCCACCCTGAGACGCATGCGCGCACCGAGAGGCGAGCCCTGCAGGGAAGCTGTGTCGCTCGTCAGGTCCTCCAGGAACATAGGCAGCTCTGGGTTCGCATCGTCTCCTTGTCCCCGTCTCCCTCTCAGGACACCTTGGACAGCTGGGGCCTCGTTCAGCCTGCTGGCCCTGGGTCTACCCTAGAGCCTGGCTCTCCGCACACCACAGGGTCTCCAGGAGGGTGGACTGGATGCACGCAAGTGCCCAGCCCTGGGCTACTGTCTAGAAGGTTCTCGTAGCCCACCTCTTGTCCCTGTGAGGGGGAACTGATGTTGTTCACCTGTTACGGATGAGGCAGTCAGGGCGCAGGTTGTCCAACTGAGGCCGCAGACCCTGGGTTTGAACCCAGGCAGGTAGGCCCCCTCCTGAGCCCCGAGCCCCTGCCGGGGCAGCACCTTCATGACAGTGACAGGCATCCGCTGTCCCGCGCTGGGCACTCGTACAGGGTAAGCCAGTGCTGTGCCTGCCGCTGGGAGCCCCTGTTCCCGTGTCGAGAGAGCTGGAGCGAGTGTCCCCTCCCCCAGAACACAGAGCCAGCACGGCCAGGCTGCGGGGAGGAGCCACTCTCCTGAGCCTCAGCCCGGGACCCGGGGCTGCTCCGCGGCCCGTCCCCAGGTGGAGGTGCCCCTCCGTGAACCCCAGAGAGACCCCAGCCATGTTGGCGCCATCGCGCCCCTGCTCTGTGAACGCCAGAGGCCTTGAGCCCGGGCCCCCCTCCGCAGTTCGGCCTCATTTCCCGGCTCCATGTGGCATTTCTTTGTTTAAAAGATGAAGGATGATCAGAGTTCCTGGTGGCATTTAATCTCAATTGGTATTTAATATATTTGCCAAGACTGTCATTTTGAAGGGGGAACGAGTTTGAATAGTAGCAGCCACAGACCCGGCTCAGCGTCCCTGTCAGCCGGCCTCCCCTCCACCGTGCGACTGTGGGGAGATACCTGCCCGGGACGCCTCGCACCCCGACCTGGGGGCACCGGGCCCAGCGGGGGCGCTGCATCCCCCAGAGCCCCTGGGCAGCTGGAGGCCCCCCTGAAAACTGCTTGCTCGCCTGGGAGTTGCTAGACCCGGCCCCGCCGAGTCACTAGGGATCTCAGCCCCAGGTGGGCCCCTGCGGGGGCGGGGGCGTGGGGAGGGGACTCTCTGCTTGTCTTCCGGGGCTGTGATGAGTGGGTGGCCGAGCACAGGGGATTGCGGGGCTGTGGCTGCGAAAGCAGGAGCTCTTCGTTGGCCCCCACCCTCGCCCCACAGGCCCCCCGCCCCCTCGGTGCTGTCGGCCGGCCTCATCTCTGTGGAGAGTTCATGACCCCAGGCCCCCAGCCTCCCAGGACCACATTGGGCCTCAAAGCCAGATCACTCAGCCCTCCTGCTTCTCCCCCAGAACAGGTTCCCAGAAGCTTCCACTGCAGGGTTCACAGCAGGGACCGCAGGGTGAGTGGGCCTGGGTTCGGCCCTTGCTCAGGACTCACTACGTGGTAGTGGGTTTGCATGCTCGGGTGCCCTTTGTCTGTGATGCACCCAAGCCGGAGACAGGGCCGCGTGCGGGAGGCGCGGGGCGAAGGGGCCCAGCTTAGTGCGCGCCTCGCAGGTGAGAAGCACTGGAAACACGGAACCCGTTCGGTCCGCGTGAGGCCCAGCAGCGGCGCCAAGGCATTTAGGGCCGTGGCGTCATGCCATCATCAGCAGGCTCCACACGAGCGTTTGCGGCGGCCGGACCCGTCATCGCCAAAGCCTAGAAGCAACCAGGGTGTCCTTCAGCAGGCGAACGGATGAACAGGCTGCGGCCCCTCTAGGCAGGGCAGCGTCCAGCATAGAAAGAAAGGCGCTGTCCAGCCCCGAAGAGACGCGGAGGAAAGGCAAGCGCCTATCGCCAGGCGAAAGGGGCCGCTGACGAGGCCGCGCACTGTGTGGCTCCAACCACACGAGGCTCTGGGGGAGGCAAAGCCACGGGCACAGCGAGCAGCTCCGTGGCTGCCGTGGGCTGGGGGCGGGGAGGGGGCGGGGCAAACAGGCGAGCGTAGAGGGTCTTAGGGCAGGGAGGCTGCTCTGTACACGGCTGTAACGCTGGGCACAGGACACTATACGTCCGTCCACCCCCACAGAAGGCCCCACACCGAGCGTGGGCCCCTGTGCCCGCCGTGGACTTCATTAATATCATATTGGCTCTGGCTCATCAGCTGTGACAAACGTAACAACCGTGCGAGGTGTTATAATGAGGGAACTGGTGGCGGGGGGGCGCTGCGCTCTGCTCAGTTTTTCTGTAAACCTAAAAATGTCCCAAAATACAAAATCTTAATTAAAATAAAATGTGATCGGAGACACCCCCTCAAGTTCTCATTGTTGCAGAGAGTAGCATTCTTAGGGAGCCCAAGGAGGACAGATGAGAGAGGCAGTTCTAGAACCTTCTGCAGAGCCCCACAGGGTGTCGTGATCGGCGTGTCGCTGGCCTTTGGGCCTGTCCAAGGGAGGACGCCCGTGGGATCCCATCAGAGTCAAGGTCCTGGCAGGAAAGCGGGACATATCAGAAGCGGCCGGTGGGTCAGGGAAGTGCACGTGACCCAGGAGTCCTGGCACACGACCCAGGCTGTTACCGCCATGCGCTTCTGCCCATGTGGAGAGACCACATGGAGGCTGTGACCCACGCTGGGGACTTCCTGCGACCGGCAGCTCCCATCCCCTCGGGCTCTCTTTTACAACACTCAGATCGCAGCCTCCCTGCCCCGCCCTGGCTCACTGTCCACTCCTCCCACAACCTCTCCTTCCGCGCAGACGGCTCGACCCGCGGCCCGGCGCCTGAGCTCTGGCTTCCCGGAGCCCTCGCCATACTCTTCACCCACCCGTCCCTGGGTGCAGACAGGCCCCAGACACAGAGGCCCTGTGTTGAAAGTGGAGGCACCTGGGGCCCTGAATCGCCCCTTGGAAGTGAGCAGCCCCTTCTCAGGAACTCGACTGGGTGAGCAGTAACGTCCCACGTGGCTAAGCTCTTAGTCACTGGGGCATCGGTTCCGCAGCGGGTGCTAACTAAGAAAGACGCGTCGTACATCCTGACTTTGAACCCCACGTCACCAAGGTAACCACGGAAACCCGAGACTGTAGAGGCAGAAGGGACCTTTCAAGTTGTCCAGTTCAACCCACTCATTTCCCAAGAGAGGGGGCGTGTCTTGCCAAAGATCACAAAGCCGTTTGTAGAATGGGTGGGGCCCTGGGAGCCCTGACCTTCCCCAGACATCACGTGGGCTTGACCTCCAGTGGAAAGGGAATTGGGAGGAGCCTGAGTGAGCAGTCAGCATAAGAGAATCATTGGAGATGGTCATTGACTGAACTGTGTCCCCCCACAAATTCATATGCGGAAGCCATAACCCCAGTCCCGCAGGATGCGGCCATGTCTGCAGATAGGGCTTTTAAAGACCTAAGTTAAAGTGGGGTCACTAGGGTGGGCCTCTAGTGCTGTGTGACCAGAGTGCTTATCTAAAGTGGGGATCAGGACACAGATCACATAGAGGGATGACCGTGTGGGGACACAGGGAGAAGACGGCCGTCTGCACGCCCAGGGGACAGGCCTAGGGAGGAACCAGCCCTGTGACACCTGGGTCTCGGACTCCAGCCCCCAGGCCGGGGACAGCAAGTGTCTGTGGTTTAAGCCTCTCCATCTGCGGGATCTGTTACAGCCGCCCCAGGAAACTCGTACAGGTGTCTGCCCAGGGTCCTGGGAGAGGTCAGGTGGACCCAGGCTGTCGAGGTGGACCCGCTCCCTTGCCCGTCTTCCACATGACGATGCGTGCTCTCTGGCCACACAGCCCGGGGGCAAGCCTCGGGGCCGCAGGTGTAATGAACGCCCAGTGATGCGCCCTGGTGGCTCCAAGGGGACCCACTGCCCGCCCAGTGGCAGCCCCCACCACACCCGCCAGGGTAGAAAGTGACGAATGGGCTCTGGACACAGGCCCGGGGACCGGGGCCTGGGGAATGAGGTGGCTCCTCCCCACTGAGAGTTAATCATTTGCTTTGGGGATTAATTTTTCAGTTGTTGCCTTTGAGTGGAAGCACTTGATAAATTACTCGTCATGATGTGGGACATGCAGGAGCTAAATCGAGCTATAAATCTCCCCAGGCTTGGCGTTGAAGCCCGAGCCTCGGCCCACGTTCGCTCCGGTGGGGGGGGCTCACACGCTCTCGGCAGGGAGACCTGCGTGGATGACGCCTCCTCAGGACACCGCTGGCCCAGAAGCCGGGCTGCACTCGCTCCCGGCGGGTTTGGTACATCCGCGCCCCCTCCTGGGAAAGGTCAACCCACTGTCCCCGGCCAGAACTGCTACGCCCTGGATGTGCCCTCCCCCTCCCCACCACTGGTTCATCCAGGCCCTGTTACTTCAAAACCAGAGTCAAGGCCGCTCCTCCTGCGAGCACCCTGCCGTCGGGCTGCTTTCCCCACGACCCACGACCTGGAGTGCCGCCCCCAGTCACCCACTGCACCTGGGCTGCTCTGCCAACTGCAGCAAACGTGCAAGCCCGGGAGGTCTCCCCACTGCGCCTTAGGCCGGGAAGGTGGCCGCACAGATGCACCAAGCTGAGGGCCCCAGGGTGGCCCCACCATCCTCCAGCCTCCCGGAGCCCGAGACCGGCGCTGCTACCTGGTCACACTCATGGCACGAGAGCCGGGAGTCCAGCAGCCCCGCCCCGGCACTCAGCACGCCGCACGCCAGGGGCCGGGTGGACGAGCACAGGCCACGTGTCCCCATGAGCTGTGTGCCCTGGGTCTGTGGTGACCCCGGGAGGTGCGGGACCGACCTCCGCACTCTGAGGTAACCACAGAGACAGGACCGGTGGTCGCCAGGGAGGGCACTCTGTTCGTGCTGCTGCTTAGGGGAGGCAAGGGGACTCGAGGTTTTTGGTTGGTTGGTTGGTTGGTTGGTTGGTTTTTAAAGAAAAAAAAAAGGAACCTGCCCTGGCTAGTGTGGCTCCATGGATTGAGTACTGGCCTGTGAACCAGAGGGTCGCCGGTTCAATTCCTAGTCGGTTGGGGCACAGGCCTGGGTTGCGGGCCAGGCCCCCGGTTGGCGGTGTGCGAGAGGCAACCAGTCAATGTTTCTCTCCCTCTCTTACCCCCGTCTCTAAAAAATAAATAAAATTTTTTTTTTAAAAACAAACAGAATCAAACTAAAGACAATAATATGTATGGAACCAGGCCATGGTGCTAAAATCCCGAGGGTGGCGCCCAAACGCTGACGTTGGGGACGGTCAAATGTGGGAACGTGGTCACTCTCAAAACCCAGGGGATTGGGGCTCAGTGAGGTACAACATTCGGGATTCAGTATGACTGTTGAGAGTTGCGTCCATGAACTTAAAATAAGAGGCCGCACTCCCCCAGCCCCATCTGCGTGTGCCAGGGCCAGCCTGGCCAGTGGAGGACGGGCCGAGGGTCCCGAGGGGCTCTAGGCTGGGTGTGAGGCAACCCTGGAGTTCGGGGAAAGCAAACACTCCCTCCCCTGGCTTTGCCCACCTCCAGCACCCGGAGGCCCTGTCCTGGGCCTGGCAGCGAACCCCGAGGCCAGCGCGCCCCCGCCTGTTGAGGCCCCCGGGCAGCACCCAGCTCTCTCCAACAAGAGCACGTGACTCTGGGGAACACCGGAGTCAGCACAGGTCAGAAACGCCCACCCAGCAGCTGTGGGAGTCCCCAACCGAAGCCCCTCACCCCACCCTGCTGCCCCGGCGGCTCGGCCAGGGGACGGACCCCTGCCACTGACAGGCCTGTAGCCCCTCCAGGGTCCCCTCGCATGTTTAGGCAGACGCAGGCCCTGGAGGAGTGCAGCCCGAGACGCTCCCGCCCTGGGAGGGTGGACCAGAGCAGGGTCTGGGCACAGCTGCCCGCCATGCACACGTGTGCCCTGGGCAGGGGGTGCGGGGGCTCTGCCTCTGACAGACGCTGCCCTTCCCTTCACGGCCCTGTCCCCCACACTTCCCTGCACCCCGCCACTGAAGACGGCTGGTATTTCCCGCTGCCGGGCTGCGAGTCCGTGGACATCCAGGCCCGGCGGCCGGGGGCAGGGGGACAGCAGGAGAGGGCGGAGGAAGGGGGCTGGACGTGAGGCCTGAAGGAGAGCCCCCCAACCTGGGGGGTGGGGAGTGAAGGTTAGCAATTGAGGGCAGGAAATGGTGGCAGGCTGTCTGGGGCATTTCCCAGAAGGGTGTAGTTCACGGAGCTCAGACACGGGCTTCCAGGGGCTTGAAGGGAGCGGTTACACCGTCCGTTTCCATGCTGATTGCCTGCTAAACCGGTGCAGGGACTGCGTGTCTCTGTCGCAGAGACGGTGGGTGCTGGGAGGACAGTCGCCGACTACCAGTGTCCGGTCTTTCAAGTCAGTTACGCCTCCTGGGGTCAATGCAGAGTCGGTTTCCTCTTCCAAGCGGCCCCGCTCCTGCTGCCAGGCTGAGGGGTAACGGTGATGGGACGTGGCGCTGGGCCTCCTGTGGGACTCGCTGAGGCAGCATTCTGCTCGGAAGGTTCCACGGCTGGAGGAGTGCCGGCGGCAGCGGCGGGCCCTGTGTGCACTTTGCGGGGACCGGGAGGGGCAGCGGCCCACCCACTGCAGAAGCCGGCAGAGCGGCAGGCACACCCCTGGGCTGCAACGGTCCCCACCAGCCCAGCCCAGGCAGGGGCTCCGACAGGGCGGGCCAACGCAGGAACCCCAAGCATGCACTGCAGGGCGGGGAGGGCAGGGTACCTGGGCAGGTGACAGCTGTGGAGTGGCAGGAAATAAATGTTTGGTCTTTGTCCTCAGTTCCTGGCACAGAGCTCCTACAACTCATCACACTTTACTCTCTTTGGATGCCAATGAGAGACCCATGGGGCCCTAGAGACCTTCAGGATGGGGGCCAGTTGCCAAAAAGAGACAATTTTTGGACTCGTTTCCCACCTCCCTCTGGACCCGGTCGGGGAGGGGAGCTGGAACTTTAGCTCAATCCCCATTGGCCAGTGATTCAGTCCATCAGTGGTGCCTGCGTGATGTGTCTTCCTCTAAAACTCGGAAACAGCAAAGCTGGCGGAGCGGTGGGCGCTCGGACGCCCACCCCCATTCCTGGTCCCCGTGCGTCTCTTTCGCTTGGCTGGTCCCAAGTCATGTCTTTTCAAATAATCTGATAATCCTAAGCAAAGCGCTTTCCTGAGTAGCAAATTATCGAACCCAAGATGGGGGTCATGGGAACCCTGTTCACAGCGGTGGGTCAGAAGTCAGGCCGTCTGCGGGGTGGAGCCTTTCACCCCGCGGGGTCCTGGTGACCCCAGCTCTGCATTCTAGGACCCCCGGCCAGTGTGGGGGAGAACTGGAGTTGGAATGACACAATCGGTGTCAGGAAAAGCCATGCCGCCACCCCAGCTGTTCACTGGGAACGTCACAGGGGTTGCGTTCCTTCTGCCATCCCGGCCCGGCAGCCGTGAGAGGTGGGAGGAGACGGAGGCCCGGAGGTGAGGACCCTCGCTGCGGCAGAGGGCCTCTGGCAGACGCTTCACAGCGGGGAGGGCAGGGGCTTCCCAGCTACACCTGTGTGGGGCTACCTGCGTGCCCACGTGTCCTCAGGGCCGGCAGAGGCCACCGGTTCGGGAGAAGCAGAGGCCAGGTGGCAGGTGCGGCCAGCTGCTTGGGCGCTGAGACTCACGTGCGAGGGCTGACAATCCCCACGAGGCGGCACTGAACGGACGGATCCATGGTTCACACAGTGTGTGCTGGGAGACCGAGGAAGCCGCTCACTTCCATCCCCGGCTCTGGCACGAAGAGACGTGGCCTGGAGCCGGGTCATGGTCACTGAGCAGAAACTATGGCACCCAGTCAGGCGGGCAGTGGACGAGCCGCCTGGGTCACCCGCAGGCTCCTCTCGCCCTTCGCCAGCCCGGCCCGCAGTCTGCAGCTGCACTGGGCTCGGCCTGGAGGAGCTGCACTGGGCTCGGCCTGGAGGAGCTCCCCATCTGGTCCCACCCCGCCCCAGAGGAGCCTCGGCAACCCCGCCCCGTGGGCCGGGCCTGCTGCCTGCAGCCTGGCTCACCAGTGCCCTCCCTCTCCTTGGTCTGCCCTGCTCGGAGGAACACAGTCCCTGCAGGGTTCCCCGGCAGGGGTACTGTCAACAGAGGTAGCGGGGCCCTAGCTGGTGTCCCGCCCCTGGGGCCACCACAGAATCCCCGCCTCACACTTCGAGGGGCTCCCTCCTAGACTTGGAAGCTGGGTTGGGGTTGGAGCTCCAGGGACATGCAGGGGCCACTGGCGAGAGAGGACCTGCGGGGGAGGACCGTTGCAGACCCTGGCTGAACGGGCAGGTCCGGAGCCAGCTGGACGGGGGTCCCGGAGGTGGCCCAGTGAGTCCGCAGGAGCGTCCTGTGTCCTGGGGCGGCCGTAACACAGCGCCCCCCCCCCCCGCCCAGCCCCGGGCAGCTTGGAACCCAGACTCGGACCCTCCCGCAGCTCCGGAGCCAGAGCCTGGAATCCAAGTGTCAACAGGCGGCAGTCCCTCCAAAGGCCCCAGGGGAGCGTCCTTCCTGCTTCTGCCAGCTTCCCGGGGTGCTAGGCGTCCCCGGCTCGTGGCCGTGTCCTCCCAGTCTCCGCATCCCCACAGTCTCCGTGTCTGTCTTCAGACGCCCTCTTCCTCTCTCTCTGTCTCCTCTCATCCCTTATAAGGCCACGCGTCATTGGATTTAGGGCCCACCCCGAGACCCCAGGGCGACTTAGCTTGAGATCTTTAACCTGATCACACCGGCACGGAGCCTACACTGTGTTTTGCGGGGCATAATGTGCTCTCACATTTTTGGCCCAAACTTTCAGGGGAAAAAAATCTTTTGTTTTAATTTTTCAATTCAATTTTTTATTTATATTTAGAAACAAAGCCAATGGTCATATTCTGGGGTGATTTTTTGTTGGATAGTGTTGCTGCCTTCTAGAGTTACACTTTAAACACATAAGCCTAAACGAAAGAGCTAAAAACATTTACACAGATACGGAATTAGTACATCCATGTGTAATGCACACCCTTATTTTTCCCTCAAAAATTTGGGCAAAAAAGTGTGCATTATACATGGCAAAACACAGTATTTCCAGAGAGGACCACCTTCCCAGGTACAGTGGCAATGCCCCAGAGGAGGTGGTAGGATTGGGGTCCCCCTGCTCACACCAGCTTCACAAGAGAGAGAGGGGCCCACCATCGGAGAGCAGTGGAGCGACACTGAGACTCCACCGTCCCCAGTGCCAGCGCCCCACCGTGCCCTTCTGCCCCCGATCGGACCGCCACTCAAGGCCGAGGCCACCGCGACCCTCGGCGGGGTGGGGTAGGGGGTGAGACCGGCATGCCCACACCTCGCTGCTATGGAGTGAGCTGTACCCCCCAAACTCAGATGTCAAAGCACTAGCCCCCAGAGCCCTGGGATGGGACCTCGTTTGGAAACAGGGCCACCATAGACGCGATGAGTTCAGGGGAGGGCGGGCCCCCAGTCCGGGAGGACCATATCCTCATGAGAAGGGGAACAGAGTCAGACGGAGAGAGCGCCGCGTGGCACAGGGGCAGGGACGGGGTGCTGCTTCCACACGCGCGGGTGGCGGGGTCTCCACCAGGCCAGAGGCCTGCTGCCCCCTCAGCCCCAGACAGAACCGGCTCTGTGCCTGGTGACAGCCGCCCCAGACGACACACGCACCCGCTGGAAACTGGCCTGTGGGTTGGGGCTCCGCTTCCAGGACCCAGAGCAAGGCAGGCGCGGTACGAGGCCGAACCCTGCGCCCTGTCACCTTCCTGCTCCGCGTGTCCTGTCGTCGGCTTTGTGCGGCTTTCTGTCCACCTCACCACCCCACGCCCGGGTCCGGCCCGTAGTACCGGCAGCAGCGAGTGGGATGTGTGAGGTCAGAGTGCGTACACGCCCGGGGAGGCCAAGTCACTGCAGGGCCTGGCGAGCAGGATTCGTGACACTGGTCGGACGGCTCAGCAGCTCCCCCGCCGAAGAACTCCGCCTGGCTGACTAGTTTCGGGGGGCGCAGGGCCCTGAGATGGCACCAGGCGGTGCCCGGGAGCAGGCGGGCGGGTGGCCCTTGCCGCCGTGAGCGCTGTCTCCCTGCGCCAGCGCTAGGCTTGCCCCGGAGGCTGGCCCTGCTGTGGGGCTGTGCTGATGGGGACTGTCTGTTCACAGTCCCGTGGATCCCCTCCGTCCCTGGCTTCCTGCCCCCACCCCCATTTGTTTCCTGCTTTAGAATTGTCTCCACTCCCCCATCCTGGCCCAGCGGCCCAGGGCCAGGACACTGATGGTTTTACGGGACGTTAGGGGCCCCGTCTTAGCATCAGCTCAGGGCCAGGACAGCTCCCCCAGATCCCCATGTGAGCTGCCTGCTGTGACCTCGCCCTGTCCAGAGGCTGGCACACGGGCCACGTGTTTTCCAGAACAGGCCTGAGTGGGCAACCCTGCTCCACGGGGCGTCCTGGACCCAGCTCCTTGAGACAAAGGCTGTGAGGTGGCCCCCCGATGGCTCGGGCCTAGCTGAGCCGTCCGTGGGGACGACTGGACGCCATTTGGAGGACGGACGTTCCCAAGGTCCCTGTGGGCCTGATTGGCTATGTCCCCAGTGGAACCGCCAGATCCCGTGGGGTGGGCGGGGTGACACCAGGTGCAGGCCTCAGCCCTGTGGAGACGACAGTGACACATTAGTCCCCACCCTCCCCCACCCCCAGGCTCTGCAGTCTCCTTGCCGTGGGCGTGGTGGACGCAGGACGGACCAGATGGCTGCAGCCTGGATCCAGCGCGCGTCAGCCGCTTTCGGCTGGCCTTTCCGGGTCTGAGGAGCCCTTCACCCGCCCTCTGAATCCAAGTCCAGCTGGGCGGCTGACTGACCTGGGTCCCATGGGGCGAGCGCCCACCCTGTGGCTCCCAGACAAGGCTGAGGTCGGCCACACCGGCTCTCCCTGCTGCCAGCGCCCGCCGCCCAGGTTGCCGCCGGGGCCCCGGCCGGCCGCACGAGCGGTGTCGTGCATCCTGGGGCTGCCACATGCTGGGCTGCTGAGCGACGGGAATTTCTCCTCTCGCCGCCCCAGCGGCCAGAGCCAGAGCCAGCTCCCCCGAGCTGCAGCCACGGTGTCAGCAGGGCCGCGCTCCCTCCGGGCCCCCGGGGTGGGTCCCTGGCACCTGTGTTAGAAAAGCCAGTTTCCTAGAAATTCCCAGGCGATAGCCACCCAGGTCTCGTTGGCTGGCACTGTGCCACGTGTCTCCCCAGTCTCAGGGGACGCCAGGAAGGAGACATTTCCAAATCCGGGAACGTCAGGAGGGTGGCAGGCTGGAAGGATGGGGGGAAAGCTGTGGGTTCACTCCTGGCAGTGCCCGCCCTGCCAGGCTCCTGGGGGACCCTTTCACATTGTGTCCCGCAGGACCCCCGTGCTGGGGAGCTCCGGAGAGACGGGGAAGAGGACGAGCAGACCCCTCTCCGGCCGCCACCCCAGCCCGCGGGGGCGCAGGTGCTCGTCCCCTAGCTGGGGTTCAACACAGAGCCCAGCCCTCAGGGGCTCAGGGAACCCGTGTCGTGTTTGTCTCTCTGCGGGAGAAAGCTGCCCCTACTTTGTCCTGTCTGTGGCTCCCTGGCCCGAGAAGTCTGAGCCAAATCAGGGTGCCGGACCCGCAAGCCGCCCTGAGACGCGTCAGCAGGCCTGAACCCCAGGTGGTCATGGGGAACGCGAGTATAGGCAGTGGTCCTTGTGTCCACCAGGCATGTGGCTCCAGGCTTGGGACTGGCTTCTGTGCCTGCCAGCTCCCAGGAAGCGGCAGCTGGGCTCCTCGGGGACAGCCTGGGGCCTGGGGGTGGCAGCGCCGACCCGTGACCCGCAGTCACCGCACCTCGCCCCAACCCCCACCCGCCGCAGGGCCCACCCCCAGCCCGCAGGCCAGCCCACACACCGGCACGGCTCCGGCTATTTTAGGCCGAGCCTCGAGCTCAGCGCTGTCCCACAGCTGAACTTGAAGAGGGACAAAAGGCCACGGCCTGTGGAGCCCAGCCACGCCCCGCCGCTTCCAGCTGGCCCTGCCCCGCGGCCTCTGGCCATGTGGGGTCAGCTGGGCACAAGCATGGGGGCCGGGAGGCCTCCTGGGACAGTGCCCTCCAGCGGGCACGGTGGGCTGCAGCCCAAGTGACTGGACCCAGTAGCCAAGCGTGGCGACATCTCATGGCCTGTCCCTGGGGGTGCTGCTCACGTCCTCACGGCCGAGGGAGGGACTGGGTGTCCGCAGAGTCAGGCCCAGCCTTCCTGAGTCTGCCTCAGTCATGTGGCCTCATTCAGGTCCCTGCCCTTTCCTGGGGTCCCCAGCCAGTCCCACGAAACAGTCACGAGAACCCACGCGATGGAATATTACTTAGCCAGGAAGAGGGAGAGAGCTCAGGCTCACTCTATGATATGACGACCCTCTACAACATTCCGCTGAGTGACGCAGGGACAGGGCACAGGATGGTGGTGCCGGGGCTGGGGGTGGGGGACAGGAGGGACGGCCTGTGTGCACAGGGTTTCCTTTCACTGCGTTGAGGAAGTTTGGGGACTGGGCCCAGCGAGGGTCGCGCAGCATCATGAATGCACCAGATGCCACCAAACTGTGCACTTTAAAAGGGCGAGTTTTACGTCGTGTGGATTTCAGCTCAGTTTTCTTAAAGTGCACGAGCACGGGCACACCTTGTTGTACTGTACCGCAGATATTACAGTTTTTACAAATTGAAGGTGAGACACACCGCCAACAAAATGACCGTGACCGCCCACAGGCTTGGAGAAGGGTGGCGTTTCTCAGCACTGAAGTATCTTTTAATTAAGCATGTTCATTTTGTAGAAATAATGGTACTGCACGTTTACTAGACTACAGCACAGTGAAAACATGATCTTTACATGTGCCGGGAAACCCAAAACTTGGTGTGACTCACTTTATGGCGATGCACACAGCGCCGCCATGGTCTGGACCCAAACCCCACTACATGCTGAACCCCGGCCCCCGGCACTACCCGTCCTACTTCCCGTCTCTGTGGTTCCGGCTCCTCCAGGGACCTCCTGTGAGTGACGTCACGCAGGACCCGCCCTTCTGAGCCTGACCCGTCTCACTTGGCATAGTGCCCTCGAGGCCCGTCCGCGTGGGAGCGAGTGTGGGAATGCCCCCCCGTGGAGGTCCGATTCTCGGTGCTAGAGCATGTGAGGCCTCGGTGCACTTGACCTTCAGTGTCCCGGCCCGAGGACCACCAGCTGACCTCGCCTGGCAGCCACCTCTGACCTCCACCCTGGCGTAGCCATGGTCCCCGTGAGTGGGTGACAGGAGGGGCTGCTTCCCCAGGCAGCTGTGGCCTCTAGCTGGAGGGGCTGGGTATATCGCTGGGCGGGGCTCTCCCTCCCCCGTGACACCAGACCCCCTCCTCTGTGATCCCCGTATCCGACTCACTCCAGTGAGGTGGCCTGAATGGCCTTGGGGCGAAGGGACCTTGGGGACCCGGCTGCGGGATCCCGGGCAAGGAGGAGCCCGTTTGCACAGCCGTCGGGCGAGGCAGCAGGAGGGCCATGGTCCGCAGTCGCCCTTCTGAGTTAAGAGCAGAACAGTTATTTCAGACACACCACGGAGTTAGCCACTTTCAGAGTCCCCACCTGAGCCCACGCTGTCCCCCTGAGCCCACAGCTGTTCCAGAAGGAGCCCCAGACAGCTGCGGGCTCGGCCCCAGAGGCGTGGGCTGAGGTTGCGCCCCGGCCAGGCACCGCGCCGTGTCTGGGAGGGCGTACGTCGAGGGGTCCCGGGGCAGTAGCAGAATTTCTGGGAGTCTCCTCAGTGAAAGGGGGGTGCTTGTGTCGGGCCTGGGCTCCTGGCCCCCACCCCGCATGGCGCCTGCCCACAGCGAGGCCAAGGTCCGAGGCCGTGGTGGAGGGAGCCAGGCTGTAGAAGGGTCCGGAACATCCCACGGTGAAGCGTTGGGGGACCTGGGGACACCTGCGTGGGGGTGAACATGGCAGGTATGATGGCGCTGGGCTCGGCCACGCCCCAGCAGCCCTGGTGCAGGGCCTGACAAGGGGTAGATGAGAGACCCACGTTGCACCCAGGCCAGCCCACAGCCGACCTGGCCCAGACTGCGGGCCCTGGTCCTTCCTGGTTCACTCTAAACAGCCAGCTCATTGGGTCACAGTTTTCCCAAGTCTCGGTCACAATGGAAGCGCCCCTACCTCCCTCAGATGTCAGCCCTGAATGTGGGTCCCCATCAGCTCACCTCCCTCTGTCCAAACGAGGCCCGCCCCACTGGCTGACCAGCATCTGCTCTCTGAGGGACATGCCCCCTGGGCCTGTGGGCCATTGTGCCACCCCCCAGCATCCTGCCACTTGTGCCCACCCCAGGCGGCACCTGCACCCTTCTTCAGGCGCCCTGCACACCTGCCTGTCTGTGGTTCCCCTGGGAGCCAGCCCCCCAGCTTGTCCTGAGGGCCAGCGTCCTAGGTGACTGCGACCCGCCCCGGGCCACGGCCTGTCCACGCTGCCTTAAAGGCCGGGATCACCCCTCCTTCCTCCCCGCAGCCCCACCCCCAGCCACAGGCACAGCCGAGGCTCCGATGTGGACAGTGATTTCAGGATGCCCCCCAGTGGGACGGCGACAGAGACCCCTTCAGCACGAGAACCGGGTCTGGGGGCCAAGGCAGGGCAGCCGAGGCCCCTTCCTGAGAGGGACTGGTCTGCCGGCTGCCCCCCGACCATGGGGAGAAGGCGGGAACCCCGTCGGAGGAACAAGGAGCCCCCAAGGAGGGGGAGACGCTCCCCTTCTCCACCTTCACCCGGGCCAGTACCAAGGGACAACCCCCAGGGGGCCGGGGAGCAGAGGAGGCCCGGCCGCACGCCCTGGCGGGTGGTGTTTGTCCCCACCGGGCTGCCCACGTGCCTTCTCGCCGTCGCCCCCAGTACCTTTGTTTCCACAGACACCGTCTACTCTGGCGCTTGTCTCAGTGTGTCATTCCGGGCAGAAAGTGGGCAAAGGAAGGTGGGAAGCAGCCTGTACCCCAGCGATGTCTCAGTACCCCAAAGATGCGCTGAGAAAACTGGGCATCACGGGCTGTTCACGCTGCTCTATCTGTGAGAGCAGAAGACCGGGAGCGCCCCCAGATCTGCAGGAGGGCATGGCCGAGCACGCCGGGGGCCAGGGCTGGAGCCGGGAAGGAGGGAGGGGCCTCTCTGTGCCGCCTGGCACCGGCTCGGGGTGCACTGTTTATTTTTTCAATCCTCGCCCTAGGACGCATTTCACTGAGTTTAGAGAGAGGGGAAGCGAGAGAGAGAGAGACAGTGGTGTGAGAGAGGAACATCAATCGGTGGCCCCCGTACACGCCCCAAGTGGGGGTCGGACCAGCCACCTTTTGGATGGACGCTCCAACCAACCGAGCCACCCGGGCAGGGCACCACGGTGCCTTGTTCGGCGGAAAAGACAAGCGTGAGAAAAATGCGATCGTCACACGACCATCTACACAAGGAGGGTGGGGGCTACACACACTCAGCCACACACTCACACGTGTGCGCACATACACACTCGCGGGCACACCCACACACACACATGTATACACAGGCACGCACACACCGACGCACACGGGCGTGTGCTCATTTCTTCCTTGCAGTGGAAGGCAACCCGCACACAGAATTTCCAGGTGCCGTTGCTCTGCGCAGGCGCAGCAAAGGGAAGGGGACTTTTCTGAATACAGATCGTGCCGTAGGTCCGACTTTAAAACCGGCCGAGTGTTTCACATGACATCAAAGCACCACTAAGTCAACGTGTTTTTAAATCTCTAAAAAATCAAAACCAAAATAATTTCAGCAACATAAATGAGCGCAACCACAACTTCAATCAATGGCATTAACAGAGAAATCGGCCGTAGGGAGACGTCTCCTCTCCCACGAACACAGAAGGAATCTTAAGCTCTTTCCAGCAATTTCTTGCTGGTAATGATATTCGCATTGTTAGCCCGAAGCTCTCTAATGAGTGTGATGCCCGATGATGACAAACAGGTGACCGGCGGATAAACAGGACGAACAAATAAGTCATCATGTTAACGTCAGTCACCAGGAGCCGGCTTTTTGGCAGAGAAAGAGATGGCGAATATGGAGCCACAGAAACCCTGCTGTCCTACCTTCCTGTAGGAAGGGTCGGCGTTGGCTCCTGGAGGGCGCCCCCCCCCCCCCGCCCCCGCCCCGCGCCCGCAGCATGCCTGGCCTGGAGGCAGGAAGGGCGTAGAGACATGGTCACCTGAGAAGGGCCGGGAGTGAGCGCAAGGGGGCGCCTCTGAGCCTCACCTGGGCAGCAGGAAGCGGTGGAAACCGGAGTGGGCGCCTCTCGGGGACGCAGCAGCTCCTGGCGGCCAAAGCCAGAACAGTCTGGCAACAAAATAAAGTAGCATTGGGTTATAGTCCAACGTATGCAATAAATCTCACGGGCACAAGGAAGAACTGAGGAAATAGGTAAATGAGGAGACACCCGCCTCCCCGCCCCCACAGAATCCCTTACATTTCTGGGGGTGCTGCGCCCTCACAGAGGTGAGGGGTGCCTGCCCACCCGCACGGTGTGGCTGAGCATAGCGACCCCCTTCTGAAGAGTACAGCGTGCAGAGCCGGAGGAACAGGAGCCGGGCGGGGACACGCCTGATGGGCACACCGCGGCCGCCACAGGACGAGTCGCACCGGGAGCCTGTGCCCTGACCCATGGGCCCCTCGCCCCGGGCTCCCCCCAAACCCACAGCCACAAAAAGTTCCAGCTAAGGACACCCCACAGAAGCACTGCAGAGTCCCCAAAACTGTTCAGGGCACCAAAAACAAAGGCCGTCCGAACCAGTCACAGCCCAGAGCGGCCTCGGGAGATGTGACCACTGAATGCGACTTGGTGTCTGGCTGGGGGTTCCGGGACAGACAGGACATTAGGTAAAAATTAAGGAAATCTGAATAAATTACGGACCCTAGTTAATACCACGGTGTCAGTGGTGGCTCGTTCACTGTGACAAAAGTCCGTCTTAATGGGAGATGTACGTAATAGGGGAGATGGAATGGGGTGTATGGAATGTTTTGTGCTGTTTTCACCATTTTTCTGTAAATTGAAAACTATTCTGAAATAAAAGGTTTGTTGAAAAACAAAGAAGAGTCACTGCAGCAGATTTTAACACACCCTTGAGGTAAGAACAAAAAACGCTTTTTTTCTAAAGTAACAGAGAGCCCACTAGGAGCACTGCAATTTAAAACCGTTACAGCAGGCAAGGAGGTTCTGACAGATGGACTGAGAGAGAAAACTGGAAAGAAATTCCCTGGAAGAAAAAGATGTGGAAATTTGAAGAGGAGAGATGATTGAATTAGAGGACCAGCCCAGAAGGCCCGCCTGTGCCCTGAGGGCTCTGCAGGAGGGGACCGAGGGGCGTGAGTTTCCTGATGCCAGAGGACCCTCGACTCTCGGAGGTGAAACAGAAAACTCGGAACCATGAGACCATTCATTTTACAGGCCCCCATACGGGGGCGGGTGGGCAGCAGGTGGGGGAGGAGGACCCCTATGAAGTATCAGAGCAGGACGGGAGCCCCGCCCGGCCCGTGGCGGTCTGCGTGTTGACGGTCCCACGGGTGCGCTGTGGGAGAATGGAAATTCCACACCGGCTGGGTGACGTGTCCGTAACCATCCGTTGGTTCAAGGCATTTGTGCCGATCACCTATGACGTCACCGATTTTTCTTCTGGTCAATCAGTGCGAGGAAGGGCTGTGGGAAACTTTCTGCTGAGTTGGCACAGCTGCCCGTTCCCGTCGAGTTTTGCTCTGTGACGGTACGGCTCCGTTACTAGATGCGTAAGTGTTGACGGCAGTCACGGCCTCCTGATGACTCACCCCTCGGGCCATTATGAATGTCCCTCTACGTTTCCGGTAATGCCCTGCTCCTGAAGTCTTATTTTTAAAAAACAGCTTTATCACGCTGTTTTATGGTGTAATTTGTACACCATAAAATCTACCTTTTAAAGTGCACAACCAGAGAGTTTTAGTACCGTCACCATTGTGCAGCTGTCAGCACAGTCTAATTTCGGAACATTCTGTCACTCCAGGAAGACATCTCAGGCCCAGTCTGGCCACGCCCCGGCCTCACGCCCTCGCGATTTTGCTGTCGTGCACAGTGCCACTGTGCACTCCTGGGGATGGGTACCCGTGTGGACAGATGTTGTCACCCCTCTTGAGAGTACACCGAGGAGTGGGGCTTCTGGGTCCTATCGTAACTCTGTTTACATTTTGAGGAACTGCCGAACGTTTTTCGAAGCGATCGAAGTGTTTTGTCTGGTGTGAACGTAGCCCCCACCCCCCAACAGTGGGGATGTCTCTTTCCATTTATCTACATCCAGCCTCTCTGTGTCTTTGTATTTAAGACGCACAGACAGCGTGTTTTGGCCTCCTTTTTAACCCTTTGTATAATACCTACTCTTTAACTGGAATTTTGTCCCATAAATTATTTAATGTAATTACACTCCTGCGCAGTAGAGACCTGCGGGGCGATTTGCTTTCCGCTTATTTCCCGTTTTTTCTGTCGTCCCCTCTTCTGCTGCATTTCAGGTTGCTTGGCTGTTTTTAGAACTTGGGTAATTTCTCAGCGCTCAGCTGCGCTCCTTTGCCTTCTGTTCAGCGGTGGCTACGGGACTGTAGTGCAGTCCCTAATGCTTCCGTCTGCGTAGGACTCCGCCCGCACACCCGCGGGACTCTGGACACTCGGCGGCGACGGAGGGGTGCCCACGTCACCCTGCCTCCCTCTCTGCCGCACGTGTCCCTGGGATCTCTCTACTCACGTTATAAACCTCACAAACGATGTTATTTTGCTTAAGGCAGACCCATAAACTTAATAAGAAAGAAAGTGCTCTTTTATTTCCCCTCCCCATTTACCGCTTCCTCCTGTCCTGATGGCCTACGGCCGGTCCCCTTCTTTCTCGCTCCTTGTAGTACAGGCTGGCCACACGCTCTCTCGGTGTTCATTTATCATTCACTTTGCCTTCATTCTTTGAAGATGTCTTCCCTGGATGTAGAATTCTAAGTTATCTTCCTGTCAAAGTTTAAAAATGTTATTCCAGATTTTTCTTGTCTCCATAGTTTCTGATGGGAAGTCCACAGTCATTCAGACGCTTTTTTCCCTGACTCAGTTTCTCTCTCTGGTCTGGGACTCTAGTTTCCTCTCCTTATGGAACTCTAATTGTCTTTATGCTGGACCTTTTCAGTTGTCCCTAAAGTCCTTAAGACTTGGCTTGCTTTTGAAGATCTTTCTCCACCATGGCTATTGTGGCTCAGTTGGTTGGAGCATCATCCTGTAAACCCAAACATCACAGGTTCGATACCCGTTTAGGGCACATGCCTGGGTTGTGGGTTTGGTCCCCAACCCGGGCGCATGCAAGAGGCAACTGATGGACGTTTCTCTCTCACATCAAAGTTTCTCTCCCCCTCTCTCTCTCCCCTTCCCCTCTCTCTAAACTCAATAAGCGTGTCCTTGGGTGAGCATTTAAAAAAAAAAGAAAGAAAAGAAAAAAAAGCAAGTCTTTTCTCTCTGTTCTTCGTTGGGTGAGTTTTATTCCTCTGCCTTCAAGTTCACCCTGCTTAGTCACAGCCAGTCTGCTCTTAAGCCCATCAGCGCACGTTTAAACGTTAGGTAGTGTAATCTTTAGTTTTAAAATCTCCACTTAACAGTTTTTCACCTGTTTGTCCTTCACCGAGGTCTCCTGTCTGTTACGTGCTGTGAGTACACAGCCCTTGCCCCGCCCGGTACTGTTGCAATCTCTACGCGAAGACCCCGGTCCAATAATTGTCACCTTGTTCGCCCCTCGTGACACCAGGCAGGTTTATATCATGTCCTGAGTGTTGCGACCATGACGCTGTGGGCTCTGGATTCACTTACATTTCTTGGGGAGTTTTGTTGCTTTTGTTTTAACTGCTAATCATCCTGGTGAGACTCAGACCTCAAACTGTCTGAGCGCAGCTCACAAGCTGGCGCGGGCGGCACCTCGTCCGTGAGCGGCTCTGCGAGGGCCCTGCGCGTGCCCACTTCAGACGCCCACCAGAGATGCGGGGTGCGGGTGCCCGCAGAACGCACAGCCCCTGTCCTCTGGCTCTGTTTCCTGGGGTTCTCCCCTCACTTCGCCAGCTGTGCCCGCCCTGGCCCTGTCCCCCGGTGCCTCGGGGAAGAAAGACCGTCAGAGCTTGAGATGGCCTGCACCACGCTGCGTCCTGGGCCCAGGGCTTCCAGTTACCTACCCCCGTCCCCAGGCTGCCTACTTTCTCACTTTTTTTTTTTTTTTTTTAACTCTCCAGAGCTTTCAGGGAACTGTGTTTGTTTGGGTTTAGGGGTGGGAGGGTGCATTTGGTCCCAACTTTATAGTTGTCACCTGCAGAAAAGTGAGTCCCGTGAGCTTACTTGACTTTACCCGCCAACCTCAGATTTTATACCCAGCCAGACTGCCCTTTAGGCATGCACATAAAGCCCTTTTCAAATAGGCAGTGTCTGGGGCGGGGGAGAAAACTACCTCCCAAACTCCTTTTATGAAGAGAAGCTGCTAGAGGATGTCCTTTACCAAAAATGAGGTTTCTGAAAAATAAATGCATGAGGTTGAGCGTTCAGATCCATCCCAGAGTCGCAGGGGTCCTGAGAGGGTGGCAGCGATGGGGACACAGGCCTGGGGGACACAGCGCCGCACTGTCCGGAGCAGAAGCAGCTTCCTGGAGAAGCGGAGATTTCTGCAAGAACACAAAAAAATAGTCAATGTACTTAAAGATTCTGAAAGGAGATTTACCTAATTAGGAAGTACGTGGATTTGAATCAGTTAAGTACATAGAAAATTAAGCCAATAAACAAACAACAGAAAATTATTTCACTCCGGGGAAAACAAAATGCACAAGCAAAGGCGAAGCCTTCACAGTACATCCCGCATCGTTAGGCTGTGAGTGGCCATTACGTAGTTGCGGTGTAACTCCGGAGCGCTGGTCTTGTTAAAGTGATGCTGTAACTACAGCCGGAAGATCAAAGGAAAGGGAAGTGGCAAGGGGGCAGGGGGACGAAAGAAAAAAAGCCGTCTTAGTGGTTCTTAGCTGAGGGTGACTTTGACCTCCCAGAGGACTTCTCGCGATACCCAAAATCGCCCTTGGTTGTCACATTTGGGGGGAAGAAGGGGACGTTGTTGGCATCTAGTGGGTAGAACCCAGGGATGCTGCTCAAAACCCCATAAGCGTAGCCACAACAAAGAGTTAATTGGCCCAAATTGCAATAACGGTCCTGTCGTGAAACCCTGAGCTAAATATTTTCCGTAGCAGGCTTATCAGCAGCTAATACCTGAAAGGTCATGATCAGGTGGCAACAGGGTGAGTGTGTTTGGAGAGGAGGTGACAGGTGCAGAAGGCGGGGGCCGAGGCTCTGGGAGGGGCTAGATGGTGGATCCTGTTGGTTTCATAAGGAACCTTGTAGAACTCTGTCTCTTTAAACCGCGTGCACATACAAGTTTGATATTTTAAATAATTTACGTGGAAGAAGAGAATCGCTCAGAAGGTTACGGGGGTGTGCGGAGGAAGGCCTGCATCCCCATCCTTCACAGAAGCTCCCCAAACTGGCATGGGTGCCGGCTTGGGTTCTTGCCCTCTCCTGGACGTGGCCAGGCTTCCTCTCCACGGTCGTCCCGTCTGTACGTAGGGAGGACACGTGGGGGTGACTGTACGCGCCCTCACAGCCAACTGGACTTGTGAACAGTTTCTCTTTGCTGCGACACTGGGATCCCAGGAGTCTCAATACTTGGTCCCCACCGTCCGTACATGTGGCAGGAGATGGAGGCGCACGGCCCCTCCCGGTGGCAGCCCGAACCACAGGTCCAGGTGTTTTGAGGGACCCCAGAGCCCCGTGAACCATCAGGATGCCAACCCGGGCATCTGAGGAGACGGCAAGCATTTTCTCTCACCTGTCACGGGCTTCCGTCACCACACAAGCGATTTCGAGCATCTCTTTTAAGGACAGTCACTGGTCACCGGTCCCTGGTCCCCAAGACCCCCTTGCAGGCTGAATTTCTGGTTAAAGACTGGGGAATTCAGAGCATGACTGGTTCAGAGCACCACTCGGGGAGGGAGAATGTCGCCGAGTGTGCCCACCCTGGCTCGCTCTGCCCTGGCTTTGACCGCCCCAGCGGCTGTGCTGCCTGAGCCTCTGCCTGCTCTTCACGGGAGGCCATTAATGGGGCGTCCCGCACGGGCCAGGTGACGCCTCCGCCCCCGCCCCCGTCCCCGCCCCATCAGGCAGGGCTCTCACCTGCGCCCGCGAAGTGGGCCCCTGAAACCCCGCACAGCCGCGGCTCTGAGCATGGCGTGTTTCTTGCTTTGGGGCAAGGACTCTGTCCCAAGCTTACTCACTTTGTAGCGCAGGGCAGGATTTAAGATGGGTGCAGTTGAGGGGGGAGGGAGGAGAGCATAGGGGCCCAGGGGTCAGCGCGGGCTCTGTGGCAGGACCTCCGCTCAGGGGGCTGCTCCCCGCCCGCCTCGAACCTGGGGAAGGGGCGCAAGTGCAGGGGCGGGGGGAGAGCCGGCTGCTCCCTGCGGACCTCAGTGGCACCGATACCATCCCGCCCCTCAGGCCCCAGCTTGCCGGAGGACACCGCCTGCCTGCAGGGCGGCCAGGTGGCTGAGCCCCTGCTGCCCCATGATGGCCGAGCCTGGTGCCATCAGAAGCTGGGGGACAGGATCAAAGGAGGTCGCCCCGGCTCTCCTTACTGGAGTCTGCACTCGGGAACCGTGGGGTCGCTGGGGAGCCAGTCCTCGGATCTGGAGGGGCGGGCAGATGGTCAGCTGGAAGCCGTCCTTGCCCCCAGGTCCTCGCCCCAGGGCCCCGGGCAGCCGCCTGCCCCGTGGTCCCCACGTCTGCCAGACCCCCGCACCCAGGGCTGCTCGGCTCAGACACCGGGAGGGCTGCCTGGTCCCCGTGTCCCTTTACCCCTCTCGGCCCCCCTGCCCACAGGCCCTGGCAGGGATGCTGCCCTGTCTGCTCTGTCCCCCCACCCCCGTGAGTCCCCTGCTGGTCACCAGTCTTTGCCTGGAACAGACCCATCCATCTGTATCGCTGTCATCAGTGTGGGGACTGGGCCGCCTTGTGCTGACCACTGGGGACTGGTGAACCATGTGTGAGGTTTGTGACAACTCCCAAGCCTTGTTAACTTTTGCCTGTGGCTACACTGCACTGGAGGGGCTTCCAAGGGACCCACAACAGGAGAAAGAATTACGGCAAAAGGGGGACAGGCCATTGCAGTGGCCTGCAGGGCTGCTCCCGCGTCGGATTTGTTCCTTACAAGCAAGGTGGTTCCTTCCTTCGAGGACGATGCCTGGAGTGAACGGCGCCATGCGGCACCCACTCCGGGAGCTGCAGGCACACGGTGCCAGAGCCCACCTGGGAGAGAGGGGTGGGGGCCGGGCCGGCGCCTGTGACCAGAAGGTGCAGCTGCGGGTTGGATCTTTGTCCCCGGTTTCTGTGCGCCCGCCGCCCCACCCCGTCCAACCTCATTGCTCAGATGTAGTGGCCACTGGGGTCCGAGGTCCAGCCTGCCCAGCCTGTAGAACGTGCCTCGGGTGCCCTACCTGCTCACCACGGCGGGGATAAAGGGAGGCGGCCGGCTCCGAAGGGGGCACAGAGCCGGCCAGCGCCGCAGCAGCTGTGACGGAGGCAGCATGGGGGCCCGAGGCCCCAGAGCGGGGCCCCATGTGCAGGGCAGCGGACGCATCGCACTCGGCCACCTGCCGGCGCAGCTTCCCAGGGCCAGAGGAGGGAGTTGGCCAGGGGAAGTGGGCCGCGTCGTGCGCTGTGTTTTCCCTAAGCGCACGCGAGGCAATGAAGTGTCATATCCCCTCTGAACCACGACAACGCAAAGCACACACGGCCGCGCAGCTCGTCCCGGCTTCTCACGCCGGTGGCCAGGAAACCGTGCCGGGCCTGCCCGGGCCGGCGCCGGCACCGGGGAGAGCTCCTGGCCGGAGGAAGCCGCCCTCCCAGCTCCCCCACCACCGAACCCTGGGGGCACCACCAGCCACGGTGCTTTCCCCAGCGTCCCCAGGGCACCTTCACTTCCAAAACCACGCTGCCCGCACCAGGAGATCTGCCTGCTCTCGCCCCGCAGGCGCGGCCCAGCTCCGCCGTTTCCCTCCTCACAGCTGCCGCCTCTCTGCCTGCAGGTCAACAACGAGAACGTGGTGAAAGTCGGTCACCGGCAGGTGGTGAACATGATCCGCCAGGGAGGGAACCACCTGGTCCTCAAGGTGGTCACGGTGACCCGGAACCTGGACCCTGACGACACCGCCCGGAAGAAAGGTGGGTGCCCCTCAGCGCCTCGCCCATGGGAGCCGTGGCCCTGTCAGGTGCGTCCCCGTCTCCTCCCTGGGAGGCCCAGACTCCTCCAAGTTCAAGCAGAGAAGCCGGAGGGAGGTGACCCTGGAGCCGGGGGACAGCGACAGCCCAGGCAAGGGCTGTGCTCAGCAGACGGGGTCCGGGGCCTCCTGTCCGACCCGACTGTCCACGGGTCCCACTGTGCACAGAGCCTGCTGGCCCCAGTGATGCAGGCTCACCCTCCTTCCCAAGGGAGGCCACAGCTGGCGGACATGGGGGCTGAGCGAGGCCTGCAGAGGCCAGATGCACCCCCAGGGCCCCCGGCAGGGGAGGAGCTTGGATAGCACACGGAGTCCTTCTGGAGTCCTTCTAGCAGCCCTGCGTCTCCCAAGAGTGGGATTCGCCCCTCCCACCCACCCTGCCGAGAGCCCCCAGCCTGGGCTCAGGAGAGAACGAACAACGTGGTCAGGGAGGGCTGCCTGGAGGAGGCGGTTGTGAGCTATGGGCAGGGGGAGAGGGGCCTGCAGTCTGAGGGAAAGGTGGGAGGAGTGTGTCTCAAGGAGGCTGGGGGGAGGGCATCAGCACACGTGACAGGCCCGTGTCCTTGCTGTGATGGGGGTGGGGAGGACAAAGGAGAATCCCCACCCTGTTGAGGACTTCCCAGTGGCCTGGCTAGTGGCAGCCAAGGGTGGCACAGGCTGCCAGAACCGCCAGTCTCCTCCGTCGTCCCAGCTGGGCCTACGCAGACCAGAGGGCAGGGACTGAGTGCCAGGACTGCTTGGGGGTTTCAGTGCGGAGGACTGGAGGCCCCCAAGAAGGCCTGTCCCAGCCCATCTGTGCTCCCTGCCTGGTCCTGACCCATCGAGGCCCAAGTGAAGCCCGCAGACACTCCCAGGCTCGTGACTCCCCAAGGGCAGGGTGACGGTCCCCAGCCTAGGAGGAGCGGGGTGGAATGGCCCTCACGTCTCAGCCTTTCAGGCAGAAACTGAAAGGCTCCCGGCCGCCTGCTCCTGGTCGCTCCAGAAGGTGGGTGGGGGGGTGGGCCAGGGAGGGCCTCACGCCTCGGTACCCACCCTCTGCCCCTGCAGCGCCACCGCCTCCCAAGCGGGCTCCGACCACGGCCCTCACTCTGCGCTCCAAGTCCATGACCTCGGAGCTGGAGGAGCTCGGTGAGTCGCCATCCGCCCACCCCCAGCACAGGGCTCCGGAAGCCTCCGTGAAGCCCCGCCCGTGCACGGCCCAGGCTTGCCGGCTGGCCTCGGGTGGGGTTACTGGTTTGCCTCTTCCTCTTCTTGGTTCATCTAACACTGTTCTGTTTTGAATTTTTCGGCCTCTCACTAGTGGATAAAGGTAAGCTGCCCACCCCCCGCCCCTCCCGGTGTCCCTGCAACAGCTCCCCCGCTGGCCAGGGCAGCCCCTGAAGCCCCCTTGCGGCCCTGGGTGCACGGTGCAGACCTGCAAGCCGCGCCCGAGGAGTGGCGTGGATGGCGGTCGGGCTGGCCGCGCTGCTGGGCTGCTCACAGGGTTGGGGAGCTCCTGGCACCTTCTCG
Source organism: Mormoops blainvillei (assembly GCA_004026545.1). Lineage (NCBI taxonomy): Eukaryota > Metazoa > Chordata > Mammalia > Chiroptera > Mormoopidae > Mormoops > Mormoops blainvillei. The sequence continues at coordinate 74,596 of PVJD01005301.1, read as the reverse complement.
AAAGGCCTGTAAGGAGCAGAGAGAGGCTCTGGTCCGGGGCCCAGCGGGCGGTCCTGGAGCTGGCAGCGAGAGCCCCTGCACACGCACACGCTGATGCTGAGGGGTCACCCTGGGAGTAGCCACACGGCTTGGGGCACCTTGGGGAGGAGGGGGCGGGCGGGCAGGGATGCAGGCGTGGAGGGGCTGGCTGGGCAGGGAGGGGCGGGCACCTCTGAGGACAAAGGCAAGCCCTACGCCGAGCCGCCCGCCCCCCCCAGCAGGTCCAGCTAGACGGGTGCTGAGGTCCGAGCACCCCAGCCGTGGCTCCCACCTGATCGCGGCCTTCACTGGAAAAACTTTTGTCCCTCTTCCCGTAGCCCCACACCCCCCAGAATGTATGGGGGCGGGGGGGCACACCGCCCTCCCTGCTCCAGGCCACCCCGCCCAGCCGGTGCCCCTCTCGGCCACTGTGGTCCCAGCCTTCTAGGAAAGAACACCCCTGCCGGGCGCCACCCACCCCGCTCAGAACCAGCGGCTCCCCGGAAGCCCCTCTCCTTCCGGTCCTTCCCTGGCTCCATCTTGCCCACCCACACTGACTCCCCAGCTGTGCCCCTGGGGTAGCGCCCGGTGGGGGTGACAACGTGAATGACTGCACGTCCCCTTCTAAAGGTGACAGCATGTGCCATGCCAGCTCCTTGGGGGCCTGTGGCAGGTTTTCCCCCGAGAGGGACCAGTAGCAGGCAGCTCACCTTTAAAGGGGGCTGCAGCGGAGTTGGCTCAAGCCAAGGAGTGCTTTGCGGCCCTCGGCCACCCCGGGCCCCTCCCCGTGCGGGACCTGGGGTGCTCTGTGTGGTTGGGAATCGCCCTCGGCTTGCACTTGCCCTGGGGGAGCTCGGTTTCCATGCGGTGGGTGCCGGGAGGGCGGCGCTGAGCAGAGGAGAAAGCCCAGGGCGCAGGGTTACTGGTCGAGCCGGGCGGCAGGTTCCTGGGGCTGCGTAGATGGCGCGTCTGCTCTCCAAACGCCCAGCCCCCGGGGCCCCGGCGAGCACTACCACCGTGGGACTCACGCTCCCTTTCTGTTTGCAAGCCTCCGTCCGGAAGAAGAAGGGTAAGGGGACAGCCCCTGTCTGTTTCCAGCCCCCGCCCACACACCCTGTGGAAGGAAACCCTCTGTGGCCGTTGGCGTGGCGTCTCGCGTGTGCAGTGGCCTCGTCATGTCGCTCCCTGTGCCAGCCCCTGCAGGGGCCCCGGTCCGGGACACGTCCCCTTTCAGTCTGTTCCGTCTGCTTCGCTTGTGCCGTCTGTTGGCCCCCAGCGTGGTCTGCATTCCCCCCACCCGCCCCAAGCTGTGTCCTCTTTGTCACGGCTGTGAGGCCTGCGGCCCCTTGCTCAGCTGTCACAGCAGCGCCCACGCTGTGGGTCCGGGCGCAGGCGCGCAGAGCCCTAGGCCAGTCCAGGGATGCAGGACTGGAGCCTGGCCACTGGTCCCCTTTGCCATGGGTGGGGCGGCCACCCCTTGTCTCCCAGAAAGCCCCTCGCTCTTCGCCAGCTGGGGTGCCGGTGGCAGGGTGGGGATGAAAGGCTGACTTTCTCCCTGCCCCTCCCCGCGTCTGGCGTGGGTCGGGGGGACACAAGCCCCATATGTGCCCCAACAGCGCAGGGGACCCCCCCCCCACCATGGGCACAGATGCCGAGGCACAGAGAAACCAGGGGAAGTGGGTCTCGGGCCCTGCGAGGCAGCGCCTGGGGGCAGGGTCGCGGGTCTGGTGCTGCCGAGGCAGGAGCACCTCCTCCCCCTGCCCATCTCCCCAGGTGCCGGCCAATTGCAGCAGGCCCTTCCAGGGGCGGCCCTGGGCCTCCAGCCCCCAGGGGCTGCCCAGGAAGCTCCCAGTGGGCGTCCTGGGATTGGTCACAGTGTGAACCAGGTGGCGGGCGCCCAGGGCACAGAAAGCCCCCTGGGCCTGACTTCTCTCCGAAGGCCTCTCCGTCCACCACCCCATGCTGAAGGGCGCCCCGCCCTGGGCTCCCGGGAACCCACCGCCTTCACAGCACCGACCCAGAAAGACAGTTGTCACGGACAGCGGAGGGGGGCTCCTGTGGCCTGGGTCTCTGGCCTGCCCCTCTGGGCACGCCAGCTCCGCCCTCCACCCCCAGGGGCACCTCCAGCACCCAGGCACACCAAACTCTGACAGACTGTGACAGGGAAGGACAGAAGTCAGGGTCCACGTGGCCCACGTGGATGCAGGGCAGAATCAACAGGGGATAGGGTGGAGACCCACCGTCCTTTGAACGGCAAAGAAAACTGGGTGCAGATCTGCTGCCCAATGCCCCTCCCAGGATTCCCTGACCCCCGCCAGGCCCAGAGGCGGGCACACGGGCGAGACGACACTGAAGGGCCCAGCAGTGTGGACCAACCAGCTCTTCTGGGGATGTGCAGTGGGCCGGGGGACTGTGGGGCGCAATGTGGGGCTCCAGTGTCCCCCAGCACGTGGTAGGTGTACAGTGAGCTCTCCGGGCCGTCATGAGGCCTCAGCGCCTCCCCCGGAGGGTTGGCCTACCCCTGAGGAGCCTCGTCACACCAGCCAGGCCGTCCCCAGAAGAGGGGACCAGGCCTTCATGGATGTTCTAGTTCAACAGTATCCCTAAAATTCGTGTCCACCTAGAACCTGTGAAAGGGACCGTATTTGGAAATAAAGGACTGCAGATTGGGCCCTGCCCCAATGGCGAGTGTCCTTACAAGAGAAACGGAGAAACAGTCACACAGGGGGAACACAGAGGCCACGTGAAGATGGAGGCAGAGGCTGGGGTCACCCGGCTGCAGCCCAGGGGCACCCGGAGCCCCCAGAAGCTGGAAGGGGCAGAAGGGCTCCCCCTGGGGGCCTCCAGAAGGAGCTGACACCTCGAAACCTGGATTCCGGCGTCCTGGTCTCCAGGCTACGAGAGGATGACCGTGTGTGGCTCTAAGCCGGTCAGTGGCGCTCTGTGCCCCAGCTCTGGGGGCCGGCACAGCAGTCGGGTCCGGCCGCCTCCCGCTCAGTGACCCCAGCAAGTAGCCAGAACCCCCGAGGTTTTGTTTCCTGACCTCTCAAACCCCTCCATTTTGTCCTCGGGTGTCCCTGCTCTAGTCCCCAGACCTGTGCTCTCGGGCCCGAGGGCGAACAGGACCCCGCGACAGCCACGCTGGCCCAGGGCAGCCCTGACCCGAGCCGCAGGCCGGGCCCTGGGAAAGCAGGAGACTTGTCAGAGCACCGGCTCCCCGCCTTGGCTCTCCCCCGGGAGGAGGGCCCGCAGGCGACACCTGGGGCTCCCAGCCTGTGCAGCTCGTCCTGACATCCGACATGGCCAACGCTTCGTCCTCCTCTCGGAAGCTGTTTCAGAGGGAGTCTGCACCGCGTCCCCCACCGACCGGCGCGTCCAGCTCGCTGGGCTCGGGTCCGCCTTGGGAGCGCCCGGGGCACATCGGAGGACCCGCGTGGGTGTCCGCCGGGGGCCGGGGCGGGCCCCTGGGCTGGGGGACTCTGGCGACGGGCAGGCCGCCCGCCCAGCTCTAGTTCCCGGCTGTGCTGGACAAAACCGACCGCCTCCCCCAGAGGACGTCCGACCCATGCCAGGGAGTCGGACCTGGGGTCAGCAGATGTCACATCTTCCAGACACTGGCTAACCCTCAGAGCAGCTCCATGAACTCGCTGCCGGGTCGTTTTAAGAGTCAACGGGCTCGAGGTCTGTCTGTGGGACTGTTTTCACTTTAAGATGGCGGGGGCTGGCTTCCCTGACCCTGTCCCCAAACAGAGGCCCAGTCCTGGGCTTCCATGAATCGGGCGCAGCAGCCCTCACGCCGGGAGCGAGAGGCGGGAGCCCGCAGGCCCGCCGCCCTTAACTGCCCGGTGTTCCGGCAAACTGCCCCTCAGAGGCGGGGGCTGAGCCGAGTCTCGTCCAGGCCACCAGGCTCCCTGTGCAACAACAGCCGCCGCGGGAAGGCGCCGCGGGGTGCCCCTCGGGAGCCGTCACTGTGAAGGGAACAGAGCCCCGCCGGTGTCCCCCACAGACTGCGGGGCTCTTCTGCGCTCTGTTCACAGGAGCCCTCGGGGGTGGCGGAGGCCAGGGTAGAAACCAAAGACAAGGACGTCCCCGCTCGGGGGCCTTGGCCCCAGGGACGCACCTTCGACTGTTCCCCAAACTCAGCCCCGCTTTTCAATCAGAGGGCCTGGGTGGGCCGCACTGAGGGGAACCCTAGGGCTGCCCTGCCCCCCGCAGGGCTCGCACCCTAGCCCAAGGTGGGGCTCAGAGGGCAGTGCCCACAGCTCCAACCTAAGCCCACCTGGTCCCACAGTTCCACCTGCAGGACCTTAAACATCTCGGAGTTGTTCTCTCCGCAAGTGGGAATCGCCCCCCAGCCCCACCGCACAGCCAGGTTCTCGTCAGGATGAGAGGCGGGACGAAGGCCCTTAGAGCTTCCACCTGGGGCAGGGACCGCGGTGATCGCCCACGATGCCTTTGCCTCACCTGGGCATGCCGGCCGTTCCAGGCGTGTTTTGGGGACGCCTGCCACCTGCCCTCTACCCTGGGGCCCCACATCATGGTGCGCTGTGGGCTTATTCCAGGCATGAGACGCATCCAGGCGGCTCTCGGGGTGCTGGGCACGAGCCCTCGGTGAGCTCGGGGTGGGGCGGGGTGAACCAGCCCCACCAGCCTGGGGCGGCTCAACACCAAACGCATGGCTCGGGAGGCCTGGCTGCTTCTACTCCGTGGCAGGCCGGCCCCCGTGCCAGGTCCCTCGCCCCTCGGTGGGCCCGGACGCGGCCGCCGCACGGAGGAGCCTCTCACCCCCCTCGCAGGGCCCACCTCCGCGGGGTGTGTTGCTGGGCTCCAGGCGCTGTCCTAACCCGCGGGCGTTCCCGCCGCCGTTGGGAGGAGTTCTCGGAGGCCCGGGGAGAGCTGAGTCCGAACACAGTGCGAACCTGTGAAGCAAGCTCCCAGCGCCAGAGACCCGACTCCCGTCCCCGTCAGATAAACAGCCCGCACTTGGGCTAAAGCAAGGCCACCGGCCACTGGGACGGGCCCAGCTCCCAGACGTCCTGCTGGCTCGCCAAGCAGGTTGGCCGAGTGCCGCCTGAGCTGCCGCCACGAGAGGACCATGTGGGGCGAAGGGGCACGAGGCCTGCCAGCAGGGCGGGCTGGGGGTGGCAGGGCGAGGCCTGCACAGAGACAGGCTACATGCCAACCGCGGATGGAATCCCGCCCCGGTCTGGAGGAAGCAGGTTTCCGGGTGGTGGGGGCACAAAGAGAAGGGCCTGAGAAGGGCGGCCAGGCAGCGGGTCCGCAGGGGCAGGAGGCCGGGAGGGGGTGCGGTGGAGCCTCGAACTCAGGCGAGGATGGGACGCTCAGTGTCTGGGGAGGAGGCAAGATGGTGCTGGGCACAGTGACTGGCTGGGGCTGTCCCCACCAGCCCCCCGAGGGGTGACACCGTGACGGGGAGGAAATGCCCCCCAGAGGAGGTGGCCGGGGAGGGCGGGGCGGGGAGAGGGCAGCGCCCCAGGGGAGAGATGTCCTGGTGCGCCTGCCCCAGCGGCAGGCCTGGCAACGGCAGGTAGCCTGAGACCACGGGCCGGCCCTGGTCAGCAGGTGTTGCCCATAAAGGCTCCGACCGTGTCTTTCGCGCCAGAAACCATGTTCTCCTTCTCTCCTTTCAAGGCCCTTTAAAAGCGCAGCGGTGCCCTTAGGCCCAGGACCGCAGGTCCCTGACCCCGGTCAGGGCACAGCCCGCAGTCAGCCTCCACCCGGAGTGGGCCGCACAGCCGGTCCCTGTGAGGCAGGGTGGCTGCAGTGGGCGTCTGCCTGTCCCCCAGCTGGCCACATCCCCTCCCCCCAAAGTTGGCCTGGTTGGGGCCTCTGGTCTGGGAACTCTGTGGGGTTTGTCCCAGGGGTGACAAGTAGCTGTCACGGTCCTTGAAGAACAGCTTGGTGCCTCTCATGCCAGACTCACAGCAGGGGATCTGAGGCACGACCCCAGGGGCCGGACCCCTCTCAATGGCCGGAGCTTCACAGGGAGTCCCAGACCCTGCAGCAGGTCAGGATTACCTCAGAGAATCCCTCAGGCTTGAGGACAGAATGTTCTGGATGGCCTGGCGGGGAGGGGAGTGCTGTGCCCCCAGAGGCCCTAACGGGCTTTTCGTGCCGGGCCACGCCGGCCAGCAGGGTTCCCACCAGGAACTCGTGCTCTACAGGTCTGTGCCCCGAGCTCTGGCGTGGTGAGAGCCCTGATCAGACCCCGGTGTCTGCACCCAGACACGCGACAGCTACAGCTGGGGCCCCGGGGGTACTTGTAGGACGTGCTTCAGTTTTCAAGCCGATTTAATGTTTTAAATTTCAGTTTTTATTTTAATTTGTAAGGATCATTATTAACCAACCCTTTGGGGTTTTTTCACAAGCAAATGGGAATATTCTTCTCTTGGAGGGAAAGGGGGCCGTCCCCCCACAGCGTGGGCCGGGACCTCAAACGGGGTCCGTGGCGGGCGGCTGAGGCTGCCCCGCTTCCTGTCACCCACGCTACCCAGGTGACCTCCAGCCTTGGGTATTGGGTCCTTAGGCCCTGGCAGCTTCATTCGATCACAAAGGAGCCACACCTCTGAGCTCTTTAAATTAAAAAAACAAAAATGAGAAAAACGAGCACTGGCTTAGCTGACGCCCGTCAGCGGTGAGCCCCAGGGGTACGGACACAGCAGCGCAGGGACGCCGCAGCTTTCAGGCGGCCCAGGCCTCTGGCTGAGGGTCCCTCCCCTGCCTTGTCCACATGTGCCTACCCCCCACCCCCGGGCTGAGGGGCTAGGGAACCGCTTGGCGTCATGAATGCACACGGCAGAGAGAGGCACTGCACCCCACACAGCGGTGACAAGCCCCCACTTGCACGATTTCAAAGTTAAGTGCCATTAAAATAAGAAAGGCACTTGGTAGCTTTTCGGAGCCCCTCCCCCAAAGGCGTTTGGGGGGCTCCGGTCACCGACACCTATGCCAACTATCATGTTCACACTGCAGATAAACCCGACGAGACCGTCCCCGCTGCCAAGCCATCCCGAGCTGTGGAGAACGTGGCCGTGGAGTCCCGGGTGGCCACCATCAAGCAGCGGCCCACCAGCCGGTGCTTCCCACCCGTCGCCGACACCAACGTGAGTGGCTGTTGTGGGGACTGGGGAGCGGGCGGGCCTCCGGGGAGCAGGCACCACTCCCACCGTGGCAGAGCTCAGTGAGCAGGGAGATGGCCATCCCTACAGTTTCAGGTCACACTGCCCATGCTGCCCAGACACAGAGCCTCAACCCGAACCCCACAAGAGGAGGGCATGCCTCTCCCGGGTCTCGGCACAGCTGTCCTCTGGGGCTGGGAGCACCGGCCAGAGGTCAGGCCTCAGCTGGACACTTAGGTGCGCCCAAAACCAGCCCGGGTAGCCACATGCCAGGCACTCAGGCCTGGTGCTCCCATGTCGCCCTTCGGGCCTGGGTGCTGCTGGGGAGGCTGGTCCAGATGTGTCTCACCCGGGCCCTCCTGTTTGCAGTCCACGTACGAACGCCAGGGGATCGCCGTGATGACACCCACCGTTCCTGGGAGCCCGAAAGGCCCATTTCTGGGCCTCCCTCGAGGTACGATGCGAAGGCAGAAATCAATAGGTAAGAAGAACGGCTGTACCTGCAGAGGTCGCCGTGGGCTCTCAGAGCCCCTGGCAGTGCCCTAGCGACCCCCGCAGGCCCGCCCACCCAACCTTGGTCGGGCACCTGGTCTCACCCGCTGGACACAGAATCCATGGTGGCTGTCGTGACACCACCAGGGGGCATGCCCCATGGCAGGAGGGAAGTAGAGGGTCTGAGCGGGCCGGTAGGGTGGGCCCTGGGTCCCTGGGTCCCTGCCTCGCCAGCCATTGCCGTGCTTTGTAGGGTGAGCTCAGCTGACACGCTTCTGGGGGTGGCTGGGTCAGGCTTGCGACTTCTAATAAAACTGTCCTGTGTGTTGTAGACAACTCCTTCCCGCTCTTGTTCGTGTCACGCTGATTCCTACCGACTGTTGCAGGCAGGGTGACCGTGACCCTTAGGCAGCCCCTCCGTGAGGCAGCCCAGCACTGCCTCTACCTTGTAACCACTGAGAGAGGCCCAGGCCACTGCTGATGCCACTGCGCCCTGCCGTGCAGGGAGCCCGGCGGGAGCAGCACCCGCAGCCCCGCCTGCCGGTGGGCACATGGCTGTGCCTGTGGACGCACCTCCCGGCAGTGCCGGGGGAGACGTGGCACCCACGTCCCTAGTTCGGGCCAGTAACCAAATACCAGTGATCGCAGAGCCACATCTGCTTTCCTAAAACGCACCCTCCCAGTGGCTCGGGGCCACGCGGGGTAGCACAGGTGCGAGGTGTGTCCCTGGCTCTTTGACCAACCGGTTAATAACAATTGATTTCCTCCTGTCAGACAGCAGACTCTTTCTATCAGGTTAGTGCACCTTACGGTCCGGGACCTGTCATTTGAATGTAACCGGTTTACTCTATAAGGTGTATTCTTAAATTATTACTCCTTGGGAACGTGTCTGTCGGCCGCCGCCACGTAGCCAGTGGTCCGTAACGGCCTTAACAACCGGTCTTTGCGATGCTAAAACACCCTCCCACAAGGAGTATGTGGAATTTGGAATACCCTTATCGAATGGAAATCTCCATTGGAGTACGTTGTAGTTTTGCTGTAGGAGTCTTTTTTCTTTTTTCTTTTGAAGTGATTCATTTGGTCACCTCCTTGGAAAACCCGCATGCCCCCAACATGACACGTGTGTCTCATGTCTGTCAGCGTCCGTGTCTGAGTGTGGCTTCCTGCCGCCTGGAGTGCGTTCTGTTGATGTTTTCATGGCTTGGACTGTGGGACACACACTCTGAAAGTCTCAGCAGTCGACACACACACACAACCGTCGGGGCCGCCGAGGCTGGCATCCCACCACACGCCCTCAACACGTTCTGTCACATCCGACACCTGCGTGTTCCACCAGGTCGAGTCCCGGAACGCGAGCCGGCTCTGGGCCCATCTGCGAGCTCTGACCCTGGGAAAGCGCTGTCCCCGCAGCGCAGCCCGCGGGGCCCTGGACGGGTCAGTCCCGGAACTTCCGGGAAGGCCCGGTGTCCGAATGCCTGCCCCTGGCTCAGGTCGGGGTCTTGGGTTAAAGAGGCCCAGGCAGCTCGAGTGCCCTTGAGCCCCCAGGGCGGGCGGCCTAGAGAGGTCGGCAGAATGGGTTCCTGCCACGTGGGTGAGACCATGCCAGGGTCACAGCAGGCGGGAGGGTAGCAGCCTCCCCACACATCTGAGCAGCACGACACACCAACGCCCCGCACAGTGGCACCGCTCCTGCCACACAGGCCTACGCAGCGGCACCCTTCCCATATGCCCTGTGCCCTCGTTTCAGACAGGCCCCGAGACCCTAAAGACACCCCCAGGGGCTCTGATCTCCCCTAAAAGGATGGCTGCCCCCTCCCCCAGCCCGGCCCCCAACACGCCCTGACACACGTGCTCATGTGTGCGTGCAGCCCCAAGACTGTCCGGCGCCGGGCGCCGCGGCCAGTACAAACAGAACACGTCAGCAGCGCGCACTCCGAACCTTCTTCTTTCCTTTCCTTTTTCTTTCTTTTCTTTGGCTCGGGATGGGCCGCGCCCCTCTCGGCGGCGTGCGTTGGGGCTTGTGCTGTGCTGTGAACAGTGTGCATCACGACGGCTGGGGAGCGTGCAGACCTGCACAGCCCCAGCCGCCGGGGGGCCGCTCGTTGTCGCCACTGCGACCTGAGCCTGTCTTCTGCTCGCAGGGATAACAGAGGAAGAGCGGCAGTTCCTGGCCCCTCCGACGCTGAAGTTCACCAGAAGCCTGTCCATGCCGGACACGTCCGAGGACATCCCTCCCCCACCGCAGTCCGTGCCCCCGTCCCCACCGCCACCTTCCCCCACCACCTACAACTGTCCCAAGTCCCCGACTCCAAGGGTCTACGGGACGATTAAGCCTGCGTTCAATCAGAGCGCCGCCGCCAAGGTGCCGCCGGCAGCCCGCTCTGACACGGTGGCCACCATGCTGAGGGAGAAGGGGATGTTCTACCGCAGAGAGCTGGACCGCTACTCGCTGGACTCCGACGACGTCTACAGCCGGGCCCCCGCCCCCCAGGCCAACTTCCGCGGCAGGAGGGGCCAGATGCCCGAGAACCCGTACTCGGAGGTGGGGAGGGTCGCCAGCAAGGCTGTGTACGTGCCCGCCAAGCCCGCCCGGCGGAAGGGCGTGCTGGTGAAGCAGTCCAACGTGGAGGACAGCCCCGAGAAGACGTGCTCCATCCCCATCCCCACCATCATCGTCAAGGAGCCGTCCACCAGCAGCAGCGGGAAGAGCAGTCAGGGCAGCAGCATGGAGATCGACCCTCAGGCCTCGGAGCAGCCGGGCCCGCTGCGGCCCGACGACAGCCTGTCCGCCGGCAGCCCCTTCGCCGCCGCCATCGCCGGGGCCGTGCGCGACCGGGAGAAGCGGCTGGAAGCCCGGAGGAACTCCCCCGCCTTCCTCTCCACGGACCTGGGGGATGAGGATGTGGGGCTGGGGCTGCCTGCCCCCCTGGGGCCGCCCTCCGATTTCCCCGAGGAGGGCGGCTTCGGGGAAGAGGAGGGCACAGAGCCGCTGTCGCTGCCCACAATGCCAGGGGCAGTGCCCAGGGAGCCTGAGAGCCATTTTGTGGGCGGCGGTGAGGCTGGCGCTCAGGGTGAGGCCAGCCGGCTGCCGAATTCCTTGTCCAAAGCCAAGGGCCCGGAGAGTGGCCCTGCGGTGCCCCCCAAGAGCGGCGGCGCAGCCGGCCCCGAGAACTACGTCCACCCGCTCACAGGGAGGCTGCTGGACCCCAGCTCCCCGCTGGCCCTGGCGCTCTCCGCGAGGGACCGAGCCGTGAAGGAGTCCCAGCAGGGCCCCAAGGGCGAGGCCCCGAAGGCCGACCTCAACAAACCTCTCTACATCGATACCAAAATGCGGCCCGGCGCGGAGGCGGGCTTCCCTGCCGTCAGCAGGCAGGGCGCGCGGGGGCCCCTGAGGCGGCAGGAGACCGAGAACAAGCACGAGAGCGACCTGGGCAAGGAGCGGAAGGGCGACGACAGGAGGGGCACCCTCGTCGACATCGTGGCTGCGCCCCAGCAGAGGTCGGCCGGCCTGCTGATGGTCCACGCCGCCGACGCGGCCAGGCCGGGCGGCTTCCCGGGGGAGGAGGACGGGAGAGCCGGCATGGAGACCACGCCGGACCACTCGCTGCCTGAGGCGCCAGAAGGCGTTCCCGAAACTGAAGGTGCTTTACAGATCTCCGCCGGCCCCGAGCCCGCCGCCACCACGCCAGGCAGGACCATGGTGGCGGCGGGTTCCGTGGAGGAGGCGGTGATCTTGCCATTCCGCATCCCTCCCCCGCCTCTGGCGTCCGTGGACCTGGATGAGGACTTCCTTTTCACAGAGCCATTGCCTCCTCCCCTGGAATTTGCAAACAGCTTTGACATCCCCGATGACCGCGTTGCTTCTGTCCCCGCTCTCACAGACTTGGTCAAGCAGAAAAAAAACGACACCTCCCCATCCCCTTCACTGAACTCCAGCCAACCAGCCAACTCTGCAGACGGTAAGAAGCCGGCCGGTCTTTCGAACTGCCTGCCCGCCTCGTTCCTGCCGCCCCCCGAGAGCTTTGACACTGTCACGGACTCGGGGATCGAGGAGGCGGACAGCCGGAGCAGCAGCGACCACCACCTCGAGACGACCAGCACTGTCTCCACGGTGTCCAGCATCTCCACGCTGTCCTCTGAAGGCGGGGAGAACGCGGACACCTGCACCGTCTACGCAGATGGGCAGGCCTTTATGGCTGACAAGCCCCCCGTACCTCCTAAGCCAAAAATGAAGCCCGTCATTCACAAGAGCAATGCACTTTATCAAGACGCGCTGGTGGAGGAGGACGTCGATAGCTTTGTTATCCCCCCGCCCGCACCCCCGCCACCGCCGGGTGGCGTCCAGCCCGGGACCATGAAAGGGATCCAGCCAAGGACCTCCAAGCTGTGGGGCGACGTCCCGGAGGTCAGAAGCCCGATCCTCGCGGGCCCAAAGGCAAATGTGATCAGCGAGTTGAACTCAATCCTGCAGCAAATGAACCGAGAGAAGCCGGCCAAGCCGGGGGAAGGACTGGACTCGCCCATGGGGACCAAGCCGGCAGGCCTCGCCGCCAGGTAAGTCCCGCGGGCGGCTCAGACGCAGCTCTCCACTCCAGGCTGTCCTCGGCCTCATTCCAGCGGTGTGACCAGGAGATGCCCTGGGGAGCGGCCACAGCAGCCGCAAGGAGGGGTCCCTCTCATTCTCCTGGACTCCGGCACGGCAGAGCACAGACACCGTCCCTGCCGGCGGGATGGGCTCTCCCAGTGCAGACTCACCGTGCAATGCGGCCTCCAGAGCACGGCTGTGCTCCCGCTCCTCGTCCAGGTCTTCACCAGGACCACCAGGTGGCCGCTCTAGGGCCTGCAGAAGCCACAGACGAGCTCCGCCGCACTGGGGGTGGGGGTGGCCGTGCCGGTGGGGTGGGGGGGCGCGTGCAGCAGGGTGGGTGTGTGTGAGCATGGCTGCGTGGCTCTCCTCCCCCTCTCATCACTCGCAGGGTGGGAGGTGCTGGGTGTGGCTTCACCAGTGAATGCAGAGTGGCAGGCCTTCCCCGCTCCGCCCCCACCCGCCCACCCGGCCAGGGCAGGCTGGGTCCGCCATTTGCGTCTCACACGGAGTTTGAGTGCCATGGGAGCTGGGGGCTGACTGTGAAGGGTCGTTTCCAGACCTGACCAGAAAGCTCCACAGAGGCGCCGAGCGCTGGAACAGGCCCCTCGACCCCCTGCCTCTTACCTCTGGGTTACCCTCCCCAGGTCGTTCCCTGCGATCGCTCCTGGTTCTCGGTTTTCTGCCCTCAGCTCGCCGGGCGGCAGTTCTTCCGTTTCCTCTGTGGAGGCTTAGGCTCGGGTTTCGCCGTTGGGACTGATGAACTCCATCTCCACACTCTGCTGGGCGGTGGTCTTCCCAACCACCGAGGCCCACTGGTCAGAGGCCTCGCACCGCAGCGGGGCCCAAGGTGTGGGCCGAGCACCCGTTTCCCAGGGCTCCTTCCGCGTGGAGGTAATGCAGTCACCAGATGGGCCCACTACGCCTCAGAGGTATCGACTAGCTGGCCTCACAGACAGGTGCTCCCATCCCGCCTTCTGATAGGACACCCACCGCTCGTTGTGACATTGAAGAGGAAGTCTTTAAGTTCCCCATTTCTGGAGGATGAATGGCCACGCACACCTAAAATGTCACGCACTCAGAAGTCTCCAGGAAGCTCTGAAGCCTGGTTAGTTCGTTGGTCCTTTCCCGTTAGGCAGTACCATTCTTTAGTTGCTACAAGATGAAGAGTGCCATTAAGATGCTTTATCTTAAGCGTTTCGCATCTTACAAAACACCTTCACACAGGCGACTAGTCTTTATGACAGCTGGGGGCGGGGAGCCCGCGTCAACGACACCCAGCCTCCAGGAGATGGGGGCTGGAGGCGGGGCCAGGGGCCCATCCGTGCACAGCCGGCAGGAGGCGGGGCCGGGACTCAGGCAAGGGCCTAGTTCTGACTGGCTTCCCCTTGTGAGTAAGTGTGAACGGGAAAGAGGCTGAAGAGGGCGTGGCTCCGGGTCAGAGCCACGCCCCCTCGTGCACCCCCTGCCCACCGGGGTCGGGGGCTCCTGTGAAGGGCATCTGGGTGTGCCTCCACCTCGACCCCTCTCCCACGTGAACGAGCTCCAGGGGCTCACGGAGAGCAGGCCTTGGACACGCTGCCCTGCGCTCCCTGGTAGGAGGGGCCCCAGCGCGGGTGCTGCCTGGCAGGGTCCTGTTTGATTTCTGGAGAGCAGCTGCAGGACCACCTCCAGCCTGTGCTCAGCGGCCCGGAGCCGCGGCCGCCACCGCCGCCGGTCTGTTCTGTCTCTAACACGGCTCGCTCACGGCAGAGCCCAGCTGGCCTCCGCAGAACGCCCGCCAGCGCTGGGCCCCTGGCTGCGCAGGCACCCGAGGCAGGGCCCTGAGCCAAGGTGCTCGGTGGGAAGGCGCAGCCCCTGACCTCCAGGCCTGGGCGCTGTCTCAGGTCCCTCCCCGGAGCTCCTTCGGCCCCGACCCGGCTTTCCCAGGAAGCGACCTCACCCGTGAGGAGAGCGCCAGACTAACCCCAAGTGAAGCAAGCTGTGGCCTGAGGGGGGCACAGGTCTCTGTGCCGCGTTGGCCAGAGCTCCTGCTCAGCAAAAGCCCGAAGGGAACCCAAGGCCGAAGGCCTTGCACACAGGGCATGGCGCTGTGTGGGCTCCAGCCTTTCCCTGGGGAGCTCAGAGCCAAGTGCATGACTGGGTGTCAGCAAGAGCCCATCAGAACAGGCAGGGGGCAGTGAGAAGGCCCTCGGCTGCACCGGCTCCCCCCTTTCCGAAGCCCTCTGGTCGGCAATCTACAGCTCGCGTGACTCGGGCAGCCCGGCGGCGGCGTGCACGTACGGTCGTCTCCACTGTGAGAGCACTCGACGTTCTCCATGAAGTCACAGAGCCAGGAGGCCAAGTGGCCACTCAGGGCCTGGGCCCACAGCTCCTCGGGGCCTGGCCAGGGGAGGGCAGAAGCAGGAGGGACCCGCTGCGGAGGAGGAGGCCCAGGCCCACGGGAGCCGGGCGCGGCTCTGGTCATCCGTCACTCACCTGACAGAGTTGCTGGTCGCCTCTTGCGTGCAGGGCCCTGTGTCGAGTCCTAGGGTTCGTTGCTGAACAAGAAAATGTGCAAGGTCCCCCCCGCCCCCTTGGCTCGCTGCATTCTTGGGGGCGGGGGGCGCGGACAACAAATGAGAACACACCCTAAGTGCGCCAAGCACTACAAAGGAACAAGGACAAGTGGAGCTGACCCTGTGCAGGAAGGAGGGGACAGTCCTTCGGCGACACCTGACCAGACCTGAAACAAACGGGAGCCAGCGGCACAGAGGCCCAGGCACAGGGGCCATGGGGCACAGGCCTGGAGCGCCTGCCGGCCAGGGACACTGGTCCAGCGAGAGGCAGTAGCTGGGCCAGGCCCCGGAGCCTTGCGGCGTGGGAACTGCGGGGCCACATCCTGTGTGCCGGCAGCCACCGAGGGCTTCGGCACAGGCCTGGCGCTAAGATGAGTCGGCCGCCGTCCGGTCACACGTGAGCAGGCCGCCTTGGGGCCAGACACAAGACCAGAGCTGCGCTCTGGGGACAAGCCAGGAACCCCCCAACGTGGCAGTCTGCCTGACCTACCCATTTAGACACAAACCAGTGGGCCTACAGCTCCAAGACACGAGGAGTCATTCTCAAAGCAGACAGGTCTGTGCTGTGTCTACACGTGCCCGGAAGTGGGGAGAAAGCTTCATGCTCCCTCGTCGGGAGGGACAGAGCGGGACTGTGAGCTGCGGGGTCCCCCTTGGCTCCTGTCCGAGGGCAAGGCATCTGCTGGGTCCCCCAAGAGCCCCTCTAGATCACCTAGCTCTTTCTAGTGAGTCCAGAGGTGACTTGAGAGGCGTTGCCCGTTTGGAGACGCAGATGGGCTTGGGGGAGGAGGCCCCTGAGGGGGTCCAGGCCACCTGGAGCCTCATGCATAGGCCAGTCCTCAGGAAAGTCACTCCCTGGCCTCCGACTGCCCTTCCAAGGCCTGTCTCCTCGCCGTTGCCGCCAGCAGTTCACCCTCTCCGTGCAGTATAACCCTGAGGGCCTCTTCGCGTTAAAGTCAGTCCATTCGGGCATTTGGGTTGCTAAAGCAGCGATCTCTGCCCAGCCGGCCCCAGAGCGCAGACTTCAGAACTGACCCTCTGCGTGAGGCTGCCTCGTGCGTCTCGTCACCGCGAGCGTTGCTGGGTTCTGTCATTTCAGGCCCGACTGCAACGTTCGGGTCACGTCCATGAGGGAGGCTGCGGAGAATCAGGCGAACGGAAGTTAGAGGGGTCACAGTGTTTGCTTTCGACGTGTCTCCTCGCAGACTGGTACCTGCGGGCCTTTCTAGTCGGCAGCGGCATCTTATCCTTGCCCATCGGAGGGCCAGTTTCAAACTTTGTTCTTAACGTTCTCAACGTAAAGCGTACGGGGCGGGTGGCGGGACTTCTTCCTGGGACAGAGTGCCTTCCTGGCCTGCTGGGATGCGGGCGCTCCGGCCGAGGGCCTGTCTGCACCCTGCGGCATGCCCAGGTCTGGCTCCCGGCGAAGCCACGTTCCTGACCCAAGAAATGGGCTGAGTGGCATCCCACCGCCACTCGCCCGACAGTGACCCACTGAACACCCACTGTGGCCACACCCCGGGGACTACAGACAGACCAAGTCCCCTCGAGGCGCTCAGAGCCCACGGGAGGCTGGGAGGACTGAGTCACATACCAAAGCACAGAGACAGGGAGCACAGAGCAGGGGAGGGGACCTCAGGCCGACTGGCTGACGATGTGGTGCCCCGCCCCTCTGGCTCTGTTCATGCCTCGCCTCTCAAGGTTCTATGGCCGGAATAAGAGAGCAGTTTGGAAGCAAGCACCTTTTACGCGCCGGAAGGGGAGGGGCAGGCCAGGGACACCTGGCGCTCAGTGAAGTGCAGTGGTCGCCTGGGCAGGCCAGGGCCTTGTGCTGAAGATTCAGACCCAGCCCAGCTCCGTGAGGGACAGTGAGCCGACGCGCCGTGGCAACCGAGCAGCCTCTGGCCCGCTCTCCGTCCCCGTTCAAGGCCAAAATGCGTTTGTAAACACAATGAAAAGGCCGCTTGAACATGAGCCCCCCACCCCAGCCACCACGTACTGACGGACAGATGACGCATCTCCGAGTGCCAGTTAGCGCTCGACTTTTGTTTTAATCCTCATGTCTCCATGAGGATTGGGCTTGAAAGGCAGGCTAGACAGTGAGAATCCAAGAGAAGGCGTGTGCATGAGTTCGTGTGCGTCTAAGTCAGGGCGGCAGGTTCTGTGGGTACCACCCAGGGACCCAGGGGTTGCTTAGCAACATAACGGTCTCCACAACCAAAGCACGCGGGAGGAGCGTCCGTCCGTGCGGCCGACCGGAGTAAGCCCGGGGGCCGGGGCGGAGGGCCGGGCCGGCGGGCCCTTGGCAGGCCTCGCTCTGCTTTGCAGACTCGTGCTCCTTTCCCGCCGCGACTCTGCCCCCGCCCCAAGCACGCGGCCAGATCGGGCGGCCCCCAGCGTCAGCCGCCGGGCTCTGGTCTCGGGGCGCAGACGGCAAGCAAAGCGCCCACACCTGTGTGAGCCCTCCCCCCAGAGACGCGGACCCTCCTGAGCTGCAGGCGACAAAGGGCGGCTCGGCCCCAGGAGGGTACAGGCTGCACCTCGACCAGGGGAAGGCCCCTCCAGCCGCACTCTCTCTCCCGTAGCTCTTTCCTGGCTCTCGTTGCTCTGTGTGTTCACGTTACCCCAAACCGAAGAAGGCGGGGCTGTCGGCTTCCTGTTCTCAACGCGGCAGCGACAGCGACGCCCACACGGGTGCTCCTCCCGGGCAGTGCAGGGACTGCCCGCGTCGCCCGCTCCTCGGCCGGAAAGGGGCCGGCGGGTGGCCCCTTGGCCAGTGTCTGAACCACTGCTCTTGTCTCACCCACCGAAACAAGCGTCTTTTTAAAAATTTTAATTAATTTTGCAGTGTTGTCTCAAGCCATTCCATTCTGTCATTTTCATTTGCTCCCGTGATGGGTGTTCGCAGAAGAGGGTCGTGCTGAACGGAAGTAAGTGCCGCCTGCAGAAGTGCGCCTGACTGCCGTGTGCTGACTCTCCTCCTCGCTGCCCCATGTCCCCGGGAGCCTCCTCTCTGCTGCCCACCCCACCCCCACCCTGGGCCCGGGTGGGCAGTCCCACAGCAACGGTGGCGCTGACACCTGTCCTCTGGCGCAGAGCTGTCCACTGCCGCGTGCTGCCAGGGCTTAGGCCAGTGCTACTGCGCTGGGGGCTTAGTGGGCAGGGCCACCGTTAGTTAGAGAAAGGACATCGGCGGGCTACCACAGGCGCTGCTCACCGAGCAAGTGCGTTCTTACAGGGTGCTCACCCCTCCAAAAACCCGCTGCTCCCCGCCGGGCCTGGGCCCGATGAACGCCTCGAGCTGCCTCTGGGTGGAGCCGCTCTCCTGGCTCGTGACTCTGACCCCCATCTGAGCGTCACAGTATCAGTGGAACCAAGGAGCCCCTCAGCACAGACGCGTCCCCCCAGGGGGCGGGGGGGGCAGGCAGGGACGCCCCGTAGCACTCCCCCCCAGTCCCACCTGAGCACCAGAGGGAGCGGGTCTCCTGTCCTCACTGTGTCCACAGCTCCCCTCTTCCGGCAGGGAGGGCTCCTAGCTCTTGGCTAGAGGTGAGGGGCTTATCCTCAGAGCCACACCCTAGGTTCTGGCCGGGGACCCCTCCTTCGAAACAAATCTCAGCCTGGCCGCCTGGCCCTGTGAGTGGGTAGACGTCCCTGGCCCAGGGCAGTCACCTGCCCCAGAGACGCTTCCTGGGGCCAGACCGAGGTCCGAGTCCTGGTGCGGGTCCCTCTTCAGACCTGCTGCTGCTTCCACATGCGGCACATTCCCTACTCAAAGTGACAGTGACTTCCGTCAGGTGGGGAACTGTCACAGGACATCGAGGCACTGTGGGTAACTAAATGACTGGCGATTTTAAGTCCAAACAGCTGTCAGTGGCACAGAAACCCAACAGCGACAAGAGACCGGACAGGCCAGAGGGCGGTGGCCTGGGCCTGGCTCCGGCTCCCAGCTGACAGTTTACGCAGCCCCTCCTCTTGTCCTTGGCCCTTCCCCCCAGACACCGTGGCCCCCTCATGCTCACTGCCAGCCACAGTCGCACCCACACAGTGCGTCCTGCCCCCCAGAGCACCCACCCACCACCGCCCCCTTAGGGGCACTGGTGCCCGGTGTGTCCATGGAGACACGACCCCGGGCCAAAAACGCACCTGCACTACCGTGGGGTGGCGCCCAGACCCTGATGAGGGGCCCGCAGAAGGGCGGCTCCTTCCGGACGGGGTCAGGCGGTCTGTCCACATCCACGTGAGCGAGCCTGAGGCACGCGACGCGCCCTGGTCTCGCCACCTCTGTGGTGGCCGTGGTTGAGGACAGAAGTGCCTTCCATCTGGGGACAGCGATGAGCATGAGCCACGGCCCCAAGGAGCACATTCCTCCTCCAGATGGCCGGCGGGGGGCGCTGTATCTAAAAGGACCCCCTCCACAGGGGCAGGCCTTCAGCCAGGCCCATCTCTGGCATGAGTGACCGCCCGTGCAGGAGTCAGCCAGCCACGCCACCAATGCCAGGAAGGGATGAGCCTCCGAGAGCTGAGTCTGTCCCCATTCCAACCCCAGAGCAGGAAGGACACAGGGACCCCTTCAGGTGTCTGGTGAGGATGGTGCGTCCTGCCAGCGAGCCTCCCGCGCCGCCTTCGGGCGGGGCTGGCACACAAGCGTGGCGCCTGCGCCGGGCGGCGTCCCTGCAGGCCGGCCCCCCGCGTGCTGGGTCAGCACCGGCTGACCTCGACAGACCACTCCTGTCCTCTGGCTTTGCGGACTTCCGTGAGCCCTGAGCGCCCCCAGCCCCCGGGAGGCGCCCTCTTACCGAAACGGCAGCCTGGGCGGGGGCTTCCTCGCACCCACCCTTCCTGGTCAGAAAGCCAAGGGCCCGAGCATTGCAGTGGGGGCTCGGCCTTCTCTCTGCTGAAGTGAAGGCCGGGGGTTCGTTCCCTTCAGCAGTGCTGGGAGGTCACCAGACTCATCCCACGAGGGGGCAGGACTTCCTCCTGGCCCTGTCTTCATGTCCTCGAGTGAACCCTTCGGGGCCTCACTGGCCCCTCGCTGCCCCGCACGCTCCCCCAGCGCAGGAGGCCGGCCCGCTCCCGGCCGTGGCCAGTGGGGCGGCCGCGAGTGTGCACTGCTGTGTCCTCAACTCTGCCTCCTGCTCCCCTCTCCCCCCCCCCCCCCCCCCCCCCCCCCCCCCCCCCCCCCCCCCCCCCCCCCCCCCCCCCCCCCCCCCCCCCCCGCCCCAGGCCTGGCATGGCCAACCACGTGCTCACTGCCAGCGCAGCTCCGGGAGACGCTCTTGTGTGATCTGGGTGTTGGCCACCCTCCTCGGCCACCCGCGCCCTGCCGACCTGCTCTGTGACCTGGCTGGTGATGGTTTTCTCTCTCGTTGCCATTTCAGGAGCCCAGAGGCCCTGAGCGCCGTCTCAGGTACGCGGAGCACAACGGTCACCTTCACCGTCCGCCCTGGGACCTCGCAGCCCATCACCCTGCAGAGCCGGCCCCCCGACTGTGAGACCAGGACCCCAGGGGCCAGGCGAGCCCCGAGCCCTGCAGTCTCGCCGACAGAAGCGAACAGAGAGATTCTGCCCGCGCCCCTCTCTGCGGCTGCCGTGTCCCCGTCCCCCACTCTCTCCGAGGTCTTCAGCCTTCCAAGCCAGCCCCCGTCTGGGGACCTGTTCAGCTTGAACCCAGCGGGACGCAGCAGGTCACCTTCTCCCTCAATACTGCAACAACCAGTCTCAAATAAGCCTTTTACAACTAAACCCGTCCACCTGTGGACTAAACCAGACGTGGCGGACTGGCTGGAAAGCCTAAACTTGGGGGAACATAAAGAGGCCTTCATGGACAACGAGATCGATGGCAGCCACTTACCGAACCTTCAGAAGGAAGACCTGATAGACCTTGGGGTGACTCGAGTCGGACACAGAATGAACATAGAAAGGGCTTTGAAACAGCTGCTGGACAGATAAGGGTGGCTGCTCTTGGCCTTTACAGACTTCTTGTTATAAGTAGAGATGGGCTTACACTGAAATGTTTGCATGGCCAAGCAAGGTCTGTGAGCACCAACCCGCGTCACGGGTTTGTCCTGGTTCCCAAAGAAACACGGGGTGTGTCTGCGGCGCGGCTGAGCAGAGGCCTTGAAACTCCCCAGCTCTCCGCGTGGGTTTCTCGAGCTGTTTCGGTCCAACGAGGGACAAGGGGAGGGAGTTTTTCTAACTGGAAAGGGATTCACGGCTTGCCTCCCAGCATGCGGGTGAGCTCGCTTGGCCAGGTCCCAGGGACGCCCCGTCGCCAAGCGCGGGGCCCTGGCTCTTGCAGGCAGACACCACTGTACTTCAGATACCTCCTGAGACCTCCCTCCGGCTCCCGGGCAGCCGGCCGCCTGGGCCCTGCAGGAGGCCCCCGCCGGGCTGCGGCCTCTCGGGAAACACGCCGTGCTCGCTGGCCCCTTTCCTTCCTGCATTGCTTACAGCAAGACGCCCCAGACGGGTCTGTCCCAGGGCCCTTCTCGGGAACGAAAGGCAGAGAAACTTTCTTCTCACAGACTCCTTCCCGCCTGCCCCTGCGAGCGCGGCCGCAGCGCCTCGGCCGTGAGGGTCTTAGCGGTGGGGGTTTGGGTAGGGGCTTTGCTCGGTTTTCTTTATTTCTGCAAGTCTTTTAGCGTTAATTCCAAAGTGGCCACGCAGGTGTCACGTGGATTTAGTCAAAGCACAAAGTCGCAATTCCCAGGAGGAAGGGAGATCTGGCCGTGGGAGGCAGCTGCCAGGGTCCAAAGTCTCCTCACCGATGACAGCCGTCCTCTGCCGGGAGCATCGCCCCTGGACTGGGGGAAGGGGTTCTCTGCCTTTCAGAATTTTTTCATTGAAAGCGCACTGACTCCTGCCGAGAGCAGAGCAGGGGGGCATCCACTCTGACACGAAGGACAGACACAAGGTGACCGTGGGCCACCTGCTGCCACCAGGGAGGCCAGGGCAGAGCGCGCCCAGCTCTGAACCCGGCCGAGGGTGAGCCAGCGTCCCCGCCGAGACAGCCCTTCTGCTCTTTGCGGCCAGGGGAGAGATTACTTCAGGCTTTTTCCCTCTCTCTCAGTGTCCAGGAGCCCCGCCACCTCGTCTTAATGGTACGGCAGGTTTTCGGAGAGCCCAGGGCTGGGGACAGGCGGGCTGCAGGGCGAGGTGCACAGCAGCCACGCAGAGAGAGGGCAGGGAGGCCCCGGGCTGCCGCCGGCCGCAGCCCCTGCAACAATACCTCTGATTTCTGAGGGAGGTGGCCGCTCGCCCAAGGGCCGAAAAACACCCAGCCAGGCTTCCAGCACCTTCTCTCTCATTTGGAAGAAACTCGAATGTCAGGTTTTGGGCTTTTTTTATGATTTCAGAACTAGCCTAGCCCATCTCTAATTATAAAAACATGATTTGTTTTCCTTTTTTTTCTTTGTGCTCACAATCAAGTGTCTGATTAGGTCTGGAACAGCTCTAGAATGAACACATAAAATTTAGCAATTTAAAATCTCTTTCTTTACTGCAAGTTTAACTAGTTGTACAGATAGTTTATAAGCACAATATTTTAAGAAAAAAAAAGTGGCTGGTCTACTAGGCAGCCCTTGTGCTACTTCAGTGCTAGAAAGTTAAAGAAGAACGACTTTTGTGATTTAATAACACTATTTCTGTGGAATAGTCATAAAGGATGACCTTTTTAAACCAACCTTATTCGGACGCCTCTGGACCAGCAGAGCTGTGTTACATTTTCTATCTTTGCTAGAACTTTGTCACTGAAGGAGTCACGCCTTCAGAAGTGGTTACAATTCACAATGCAGCAGTCTCTTGGGAAACACACACGCACACACGCACATGCCCGAGTTTTCCGGCCACACGCCCCTGAATTGGAAACCGAGTTTCGGACCGTCCTCTGTTCCCAAGCCTTTCACAGGGCCGTCTTTGTGTTGGAATGAGCCAGTCCATCTTGAAGTCAATTGAATATTAAGGCGCTTTACTTCCGTGTACCTTCAGTTTTTTCATCTAGAGAAATTTCAAGCCAAGATGCATGAGGTGGCCCACGGAGGCTGCCCACGGCTCAGAGAACGTGCAGACGGTGGCTTGGCCGTTGTCTTCCACGTGGTGACGCTGTGGATCCCGTCAGCTCCCCGCACCTCCGCAGCTGTTCTTTCCTCTCCCCACTGTTGGGGTCACCTCTGTGCTCAGTGCCACAGGCGAAAGGCCAGATGGGACGGGAGGGAAGGGAAGCACGGGTAGGTGGTGACCAGTCCCAACTTGGTGGCCTCGGTTTATTAAACTCGGGTCGCCAGTGAGAGTGACTGTCCTTCCTTTCTAAAGACACTTGAAACCACCTGCAACGAAGCAGAAACGAGCAGACTGAAAGACAAAAGAGCTGAGCAAACCACTTATTTTTACATAGTCTTGTTAGAGCAGAGTAATAGGACCCGTCAGAACCTGCACTGACCAACGAAAGAAACACTTATTGCCAAAATGAGCCCGTCTCGCTCCATTCGGTGATTAGCTACAGAAAGCAATAGCCCCTCATTCAAATCGCCGCCCACTGTTCTCCCCTGGGACACGCTCGGGCCAGGCCCTGCCCCACACCCTCCTTGATGGCGGCACAGACGTCGAGTCAAATTGCTCACACAAGGATCATGTTAATACTATTTCAGGTTTAAGATCAACTTCTGTTCTATACTGTAATTTACATACATTGCATTTACATGCCTAATTTCTGTAATATTGTGTATACAGAACCAAAATCTCTCAAGATGTAAATTACACATACCTGCCGAGACACCTTCTCCAGGGTGTCTGTGCGCATTTGAAGTTAATTCACATAATAGAAAAATGACTCAATGTGACTGTTGATTTGCCGAACTTTACATATCACAGAGTGAGTTATTTGTGGTATTTAGTTAATAAAATGGTGATTTTTTTCCTGAGTTGAGCGAGCATTACCCAGATGATCTGGCAGCGACTTTGTGTGTGTGTGTGTGGGGGCCACAGATATATTTTTTCCATTAATCAATTTTTTCTTTGTTTTTCAGAAACTAATCTGTTTCACACTATCGTTTGTGTGATGTGTTCGCATTATCTATGTTATTGTTACTTTTGTGCTTTTATTCTTTTTAGACTTTATTAAAAAAAAAATGAAAAAAACAAGCTCCTGTAATTTGCACTTTCTCCCAATCCTTAAATCTCTTGTATGGCAACCAAATTACTGTAAAAAATAAATATACTATTGCACTAAGGTTGTGGTTCTGATTGCAAACAGTAACAGCTGTCTGAATTAAACGAACAAAAAGTTGCCAAACTTGCAACCCGAGGTAGGTTATTTGAGTATCACAGCCACTGTACCTCTGAAACTGACCAGAGTGAAAGCCCTCCTCTCGCTGAGCTCATCCGCCTCAGCTCTGTTTCTTCGAAGGTCTCCCAGTGTACGAGAGGGACCAGGGTGTCAGAGCGGACTGGGCAAGGGTCGACGTGGACGCCCGTGGGCGCTGCGGTCACAGGGCTATGGAGTCTGCCGCCCTTTGTTTTGGACGGAAGCAGGGGTGTCCGGGAGACCTGGACCCTCTCCTGGAGGACAGGTCACCCCTCACCCACGGCCTGCCGTCCTGCCGTCGGGCCATGAGCGCTGCAGAGCTGGGCCGCCTCTCTGGCTGACACGAGCCAATGATGATTGGGTAAGCGGGCACGAACCAAGGCTTGGCGCAAAGAAGTGAGCCAGGAAGCCGCGGGCTGTCCCTCCCGCTGCCGGGAAGGGTGACTTAAACACTGAACCTCTTCTCTGGCCTCATCAGTGAAAACTTGTCTTTAGTTCCTGAACAGTTTCTTCTCTTTTGGCAAATTCTCCATGTGAACAGCAGCCACTCGCTGTGTTTCTGTGTTCAGGCAAAGTTTGCTCATACCTTTTGGGGCTCACCCTCCCCGTCCTCCTGCCTCACCGGTTTTCCCCGGATCTTAACCACCCCCCACCCTGTGACTTCGCCATAGTTTCCGACAGACTGCTCCTAGATAAATGTATCAGTTTGTCTTGTTAGGAAAAAAAATTACCGGAAGATTTTTTCTTTTATCTGTGCTTTGAGGCATTTTAATAACCAGTGAACTGGAATGTCTTTCCGTGTCTGTAGATAGCCACGCACACACGCAAGCAGGAGACAGTTCCACGGGGACTGGGGGACCACGGCAGCTGCATGGGCGCGGGACTGCCCGTGCGTTGTGGAGAATCGGGTAATTTCCACACTTATTTCTCGGACTCCAGCAGATCGGACGACTTCGGTTTTTATTCCACACTGTATTGGTGATTTTTTTCTTTATTGTTCCTGTAACGTTTCTACTTCCACAGTCTCTACCGTTTTATGTTTAAAATTACAGCAATCACTGTTCACTGCTTCTACTCTGGAACTCTTTGTCTATAGCAATTCTGAAACTTTAATATGAGCCTTCAAATAAACACAGAAACAAAAAAAGGAAAAAAATTAAGTGTGTGCCTTGGGTGTTTCAAACCTGATCTGCATAAAACCATATTGTATTCAAATGCTGTATATTTAATGAAAGGATAAATATATCTTCAATGTATTAATGTAGCTGGAACAATAGTCATAGTGCCTTGTTTTCCGAACTGAGAAGCCCATATCAATGCACAACGTCACGTCAAACCAGTTCGAGAAACGATGTGTTGAGGAGGCCTGGGCGCGGTCTGGGGCCTTTCTCGCCACGGGACTGTGAGATACACACAGTCGTTTAACAATAAAAAGAAAATTGAAATAAGATCGTGTTATCAATTAATTTTGCATCGAAAGTGCTCTCTACTGTATCACTTTCAGCATTCTCGTTTAGTTAAAATACAAGGCGTGTCTGAGGATTTCCATGGAAAAGAGCGAGGCAGTGCGACCCAGAGTCCAGGGCGGTCGGACCTGCTTCCCTGTGCTGGATCGCCCCCCAGTGGTCCTTGTTGGTAATGCTGATGGAAGTTGGCCGTATGGGCCCTTTTCACATTTTGTTAAACGAAGTATTTGTTTTTAGTGAGACCACTCCTACTTCCATTATCATAAGTTAAAGCAGTGGCACTACGCAGTCTGTTTTTCTTTCAAGACAAGATGATGCGAGCAGCCCAACGATCTCACTCTCACCTCTAGGACGCCAGGTCCCAGGCACTAAATGTGAGGTGGCAGCTTCCCTGCGCAGCCATTGGCATCTTACGCGCATCTGAAACTGCAGGCGTGTTAGGAACTGCCACTCTGCCTGGGGGACTAGGACGGTGCCCAGGTCAGCAGTGGCGGCCCATCTTCCTGTCAGGCAGGCACTGACACCCCAGAGGCAGGGTGGACCCCACAGGCTGTACTGCGGGCATGTCTTTGGGCTCTTCCACCAAACGTGTCTGAACGGGGTGAGGAGCCACCCCTGCGCCAGACTGCCTCCCAGGGCTCACGGCGCGCCCCCTGTTGCCAGTCCAAAGGCCGCTGGGCATGTGGATCTTTTTGTTTTAATAAGTGCTGTCAATAACCTGAGAGGCTGAAGCAGGGGGGTTAGGAGAGATACTGGGATCTCTTAGGGGTCCCCAGTCCACATGCTGCTGCTGCTGCCACCTCTGTTGGAGGTGCATGTGTCCCAGAGGCGGCGGGAGCTGGAGCACGGACCGCAGCGCCTGCGCGAGACAGACGGGCAGCTGAGCCCCAGGCCCTGGGAGCCGCAGACCGGGGAACCGGCCGGCTGGTCTTCAGGGCAGCCAGTTCAGCAGGAGCGAGTGTGATGGCAACAGCCCTCACTCACCTGCCACTGGTGGCCCGTACCTGTGCCAGTGCCCTAGATGACAAGCCATCCTGCCACTGCCCACTCCTTGTCTTCCCTGCCAAGGGACTTAAGACGTGTTCTTCAAACCCGGGACCCAGAGAGCCGGGGAAGGGCCCGAAGCTCAGGGAAGTGGCAGCGGCACAGGCCGAGGGAGATCGGTCGTCTCCCGGCAGGGCCCCAGGAGGAGTATGGGCTGCGAGCCCCAGTAAATGTGGGGTGCTCTCAACCTGGGCGCCACTCAGAGCACTCCACCCACCCGGGCCGAACAGCCCTGTGAGGGGCCCCACTTGACAGATGAGAAAGCTAAGTCTTGCCGAAGTCCACAGTGAGTCCGTGACCACGATTTGCCAAAGAACTTCTGTGCCTAAGTCCCTTTGTAGCCAAGAAACCCCCAGCAGGTACCCAGACGACAAGGACACCTCTCTCTGCTCTGCTGCAGACGCATCTGTACAGGGCGGGGCCCAGGGCTGGGCGAGGCTGGGGTCTCCTCCCGCCTTAGCTGCCTCGGGGCTGTGAGAAAGGGAGGTTCGACTGGCAGGTAGTCCCTTGCTTCCTGGACCAAGACCCCAGGTTGTCGTTGCAGGGCAGAGACTTGATACCGTCACATGCCCCACGCCTCAGAGAACTCTCACAAGAATCCCATGAGGGTAAGTGTCGGAGGTGACTGTCCCCTTTGCTGATGAGGAAACAAGCTCAAAGAAAGAGGCCACGTCGCCCGGCGGGCTGAGGGGGCCTGGGCGGGGGAGCAGAGCCGCGCTGGCCCACGCTTCCCAGGCCCACCCGCGACACTGCCTCGGCGGCCCCGAGCTACGCGGGATCCTGCCGCGCCCGTCCCTCCGGCCTGCGGGGCCAGAGCCCGTGGCGGCTGCGGCTGCGGCTGCGGCTGCGACCCCGGCGCCAGCGTGTTTCCTCCCACTAGCCGACAGCGCCCGTCTGCGGTCAGCGTCGGGCGGCCCCTCCGCTCCCTTCGCTGTGTCCTCGGTGGCCCAGGGCAGAGGCCAAGCAGCGGCGCCGAGCGGCGAGGGGCCGGAGGGCTGCGGCGCGAGTGCGAAGGAGAGCGGGGGGCGCCAAGCGCGGGCGGGCGGGCGGGCAGCAGCCCCCTTCCTCGGCCCTGGCGCCTGCCCTCTGGGCGAGCTGAAAACAAAAGCCCCCCTTCCGAGCCAGGGCTTGTAAAGGTGACCACAAAGGCCCCGACGGGCAGGCCGGCGGAGCGGCCGCGGGGAGCCCCCCGAGGCCGAGGCCTCCCGCGCGGGCCCGCCAGGGAAGCCCCGCCCCGCCAGGGAAGCCCCGCCCCGCCCCGCCCCCGCCCGCCGCGGCCGCCCGGACGGCGGGGCCGGAGCGCAGCCTTTCTTCGTGGGGGGCGGGGCACCATTAGAAGGGAGAGCTGGGTCCTGCGTGAGCGCGGGCCACCGTGTCTGCACAGCGGCGACAGGCAGGCGGCCACGCTGACCCCCGCCTGCCACCGTCGCGGCCCCCCTCGGCCTGAGCGCTCCGACCCTCGCCCACCTGTCCGCGCCCTCCCTCTTTGCTCGCCTCGCTCCAGCCACGTGCCCACCTGAGGGCCAGCCCTCTGCCTGCTCCTCCCGGTACCAGGAACGTTCTTCCCGCGTGTCCGCAAGGCTTCGTGGGCCGCCGGAGTTACAGCAGAACCCACCCCGGTCGCTCGGTCTCCTCTCCCTTTTGCTTTGGTGACACTCGTCCGCGCCTCCGACTGGCTGGCTGACGGCTGCCGCCCACCCCCCGCGCCTCGGGGAGACGAGCCGCAGGAGGGCAGGGGCTCGGCGAGGCCCGGGGCACCCTGACCACCTCGCCCCGCTGCAACCACGCCCGCTCCTGCAACTGCCATCCGGTCCTCAGAGGCCCGACAAGGCGGCCAGCCTTCCCAGCGCCGCCCGCCCCTGCGCTGACCCTCCTGGTGCCCAGCCCGTCATTCACCCGCGGCCCCCGCTCCATCCTGAAACCAGGCGCCCCTCTACCTGGAGCGGCACAGCTCACAGGTCCCGCCCAGCTGGCGCTGCCAGAGCAGAAATGAGGCCATTTCGGGGTGGACGGGCGGCCGCTGCCCCGGCAGGCGGTGGCTCCCCAGGGGGAAGGGGCTTTTCCGAACCCTCCCCAGCCGGTGGCGGCGGCGGCGGCGGGGGCTGTGCCACAGGCAGAAGCCTGGGCTCCACCTGCCCCATCCCCTCACCGTGGGGCGCTCACGGGGTCGCTGGGAGGATGGGGGGTGGGCGGCTCCCGCACCTGGGGTGCAGGGACTGTTCCGGAGCAGGGTGATCGGGGTAACTCACCTCCATTCCCCGCTTCCGCCAGCCGCCTGCGTGGACAGCCAGGCGCCCTCGGGTGCGCGAGGCCTCCGCCCTCCTCGCGGGCCCCCAGCCACCCCCGCGCCTCTGCCAGGGCTCTGAGAGGACAGAGGCCAGAAAACGGGGCGCTGAGTGCACAGGGACCATCAGCTGGGCGTCAAGGGCGTCGAGAGGCCTCGAAGGGCGTCATGCTGCTGGCACCCGGCGCCATCTTGGCCGCGGCCCCCACGCTGCCCACCGACCACGGAGCCCAGGCCGAGCGCCCGACGCACACGACTGGCCCAGGCTCAGCGCTGGAGTTCGCAGAGCAGGTGGGGCCCGCGCGTCGCGTACCCCAGATGGGCCAGTCGAGACTGGCAAAGGCCCCTGCAGTCACGTGTCCCAAATAGGCCAATCATGAACAGCACAGGCGTGCGCAGGCATGCGGACCAACCATGACTGGCGAAGGAACGCTGACCCATTATTGGCCCAGCTGGAGTAGATGGGGTAGCTTTTGGCCGATCGCTGGGGCCCGGAGGGTCTCTGCGGGCCAGCCCACGGAACTGCGGCTCACCTGTGGGTGTCGTGGGCTTCGCAGGTGATCTAGGGAGCCGTCTGCGGAGGAGAAGGGGTGAACCCCACCCTGCGTCCCTTCCTGCACGCGCAGAAGCTGTGGTCTCATCTTGGACGTGGCCACGTGGGCCACGGGAAGCGGGGCTCGTGAGCCTGTGTCCAGCCGCGACCTGTCCGCACGCCCATTCCGCAGCTGTCCCGCCGGGGCAAGGGGCCTCTTGGGCCTGACGCTTCCTTAGACCCCACTGTCTTGGGGCCCGCGCAGCCGGGTGACCTCGCCGGCCGGTTGGGAGTCCACGTTTGAGGCTCCTTGTCCTGATAGTGTCGTTGCGCTGGGTTTCAGCTCCTCACAGCCAGTGAGGAGGAGCGGGTGACCCGCAGCCCTGCCACTGGCCGGGGTCGGCCTATAGGCAGACATAAGGCCCATCTTCTCTTGCCTTAGTTTGAATTACGATGCCTTTGCGGTCTGTCTCTGGCTCGCTTCGCTGTCCTTGATGCCCTAAGCCTTCGTCACGCAGTTGCGGTGACCCCAGCTCTTCACCCTAATGGTGGCGTGACGTCCGATTGAGTGGGGGCACCATCATGTCCTTGACGGGGCTGTTAGTTGGTCATTAATGGTAATTTCCAATTTTGCCGCACATATGGTGCGGCCGTGGCACGTGTGAGAAAGAGTGGGGCCACGTGCCAGCCCTGGGGCTCCTTGGCTGCACGGACAGGGCAGCTCAGGCAGCTGGGAACATCTTCACCCTTATCCCTGGACGCAGGCCCATTGAAATGATAGTTGTATCCATTGATACTGTGTTGGCTACCAATAACAGAAACTCCCATTTAAAAGACACCTGAACAAACAGTGCTTTAATTCTTTTCATGCGACCCAAAAGTGTATGTGCCAGGAGAGCAGGGATTTTGTCGGTCTTGTTCGCTGCCCCAGCGCCTGGAGCAAAATGTCCTCAAGCCTGCGATGGAAGACTGGGTGATGACCGGACGCTAGGTTGGGGGTCCCCTGGCTTTGGTGGGACAGCTCGACGTTGTTAAGTCTGGGATTCTCTCAGCCTTTCCCTCAAACTCATCAGCCTCACAGTGACAAAAGGCTGCTGCCACACCACCCATCACATTCTCCCCCAAGACAGGAGGAAGCAGGGAAGCGCACATCGGCGGTGTCTGTCCCCCCCGTACCAGGGAAGCCGACACTTCCCCAGAAGCGTGTACCAAGGTCGGCAGCCACAGCGGCATCGCGCAGACTCGGAAAAGGGGCGTTGGCTTGGCACCGTGCCGCCAGGAACAAAACCAGGGCTGTGAGAAGGCAGAAGGTGAACGGAGAGCAGGTGGGGAAGTGACAGAGATGACCACCAGTGTCCACTGGCGCGTCCTCACTGAGCAATTTGAAGTGCCAATTCCTGCAATGTTGCACGAGCATCACCACTAGCTTGACCCATTGCCCCAGACAGGACCCCTGCCCGCATGTGCAGTCGCTCCCCCCCCCCCGCCCCCACTGTCCCCAGCCCCAGGCTAGGACTAACCTATTTGTCTATATGGATTTGCTACACTGGCCATTTCATATAAATAGAATCCTACAACTTGTGGCCTTTTGGTCGGGCTTCTTGCACTTGGCAGAATGTTTCCAAAGGTTATCCAGGTCGTAGCGCGTGTCCGGGCTGCATCCCTTTCATGAGGGAGTAACATTCGATGAGAGGGTTAGGTAACGTTTGCTTCTCGGCTCGTCGGTTGCTGGGCTCGAAGACTGTCTCCACCTTCTGGCAGCTGCGGGTAATGCCGCCGGGCACGCGCGCGGCCGAGGACTGAGCTGGCCAGGAAGTCTGGCCTTTTCCGTGAGACGGTTCTCACAGCGTTTAGTTGTCTTTAACTTCATTCCAAACAATTTTGTTAAATTGTATTGTGACAGCTGTCATGTCAGCGTGCATTTTTAAAAAAAGTATCAAAATCGGTGTTTTTGTGTAGCCATTGTAATATTGAAGATGGAAGAAATTAAGCAACATTTTTGGCATATTATGTTTTATTATTTCAAGAAAGGTAAAAGCGCAACTGAAACGTAAAAAAAGGTTTGTGCCGTGTATGGAGAAGGCGCTGTGACTGATTGAACGTGTCAGAAGTGGTTTGCGAAGTTTCGCACTGGGCATTTCTCACTGGATGCTGCTCTACCGTCGGGTTCACCAGTTGAAGTTGATAGCGATCACATCGAGACATTAATTGAGAACAGTCAACGTTACACTACGTGAGAGATAGCCAACATACTCAAAGTATCCAAATCAATAAAGTAGGGGTGAAAATGAAAAATATGTCTTTTATTTTACAGGGAAAAAAATCATACGGACTTTTTGGCCAACCCAGTATTTATCCGAGTGCCCGTCTTCAGTTCTTTTGGACACACGCCCTAGGAGTGGATTGTCTGGGTCGCGTGCTAGCGCGCGCTCTCTGCCGAACTCACAGAGGCGCCGCCAAGCCGCTCTCCGGGGCGGCCGCGCCATTTCTCAGGCCCAGCCGCAGAACGTGAGGGCTCCTCCCCCAAGGCCTCGGAGTCTCCCATTTCTGCAGGCTGCACCTCTTGGGGTGGTTTAGGTCAGGGCCTGGAAGGAGCGGGGCTCCACCTCCTGCTTCTATGGGCAGCCCCAGTCCCTGGGGACAGGTTTGCGGAACAAAGACAGCATGTCCCACCGGCCCCGGGCACTGCTGCTGACACAGGTCTGGACGCTGCCTCTCACCCACCACCCTGAGGCCAGCAGGGGCGTGTCTTTGAGCAAGGAGATTGCCAGGCCTCCTGGGGTAGCCGGGTTCAGTAGAAAAGCGCTTTGCTTCCTTTACTCCCTGGGGTATTGGGGGAGAAACAAACTGTTCCAGTAGGGAGCCTTCCAGCCTGAAGGGGCGCACGCTGCCCAAGCACCTTGTCCAGGAGCGCCGCGAGAATGCCCCTGGCGAGGGTTTCCAGGCGACAGGAGACCGGGTAGCCAGGGTTACCTTGTACCTTTCAGGGAAAGCCCCTAGGTCCCATTTATGATTATCAGGGACTTCGCAGTAAATCACCCATTTCGCAGGCGCCTACAGCCCCTCCTGGTGGACACCCCTGTGCCCCCTCTTTCTCCCATAACCACATGTGGAACAGGCCTGATGATGGCATAGGGACTCCAGGTGGGCCCTATGATGCAAGCACGGGATATGCGCCACACTGTCATGGGAGGAGAGTGGGTCACTCTGAGGCAAAGGAGGGTGCCGTGTCCAGGGTACACTGGGGAGTGTTGACCTAGGCTTCAAAGGTCCTGGGAGGGGCAGAGGCGGGTACCTGGCGGGCAGGACCAAGCCCAGAAAACTCAGGTCTGCCCGCCCTGCTCCCAGCTTCTGCAGATGAGGCCGGCAACCTCCAGGTCTGGGTGCACGCAGGGATGTGTGGGCAGCAGACCTGCGGGGGCTGACGGGCCACAGCCTGTGCCGACTTTGTAATTCCCGAGTTTTAAGAGACAGTGGCTTTGTGACTCTGGGTGAACCCAGGCTGATTCACAGCGGACAGTCCTTCGGCTTCACTTTCATCACACCTGCCTGAGGGTATACGCGACCACCTGGCAAGGGCCGACGTCAGGCCCATGGAGGGGTCTGGAGGCTGTGGAAGACCACAGAACACACGCCACCAGGGTGCTGGGAACCGAGGCAGCCATGCCAGGTCTGTCCTGGTCATCATCTGTGGTGTCTGTGGGTGACACCCGGCCTGTCAAAGGAAGGATGTGCTAATTGGGAAAGCCTATGGCCTCCACTGTCCCGCATTCCCTCGAGGGACAGTGAGAGCAACTTTTCTAGAAGTCTCCAAGCTCTTGCTCTGTACACGGGTCTCCCACAAGGAAGGGCTGGCTGATCACCGTGGAAACAGGGAGCAGGCCCGCGGCCCCCTCCGCCACTGTCTGGAGGGCTCCACAGCAGAAACCTACGGGAGCAGGAGTGGCGAGCCCGCTGCTGGGCCGCCTGGGTGTTTACTGAAGTTGCCCGTCCCTCGGTGTCCCCGCCAGGTCCCGCCAGCTTCCCACCCACGTTCGAGGGCTGTTCCCCTGCCCACCCCAGCAGGCAGTGGGCCCGGGCGGGTCCAGGTGCCAGGCCTCCCACCCGCCGGCCCCCCTGCTCAGCGCTTCCTTCCGACGGCCCCTGACGGAGCCCGAAGGAAAGTGGTGCCTGCAGTTGCAGTGTGGCCACCAAATCAGGCAATTTTGAAAATGTAACTCAGAAATGACTTGTTAAACACAGCACAGTTTTGCTAGGAGCCCTCGTCCAGAGAGTTGATGCTATGAGACTGAACACATCTCACCTCGTACAGAAGCGCCCCTCCAGGGGCGCGGCTCTGTCCGGGGCCACTTTGCTTGGTCAGAGCCAACAGATGTGTCACCGCTGGGGCCAAGCGGGGAGCTGCGGGTGCTGAGGGCACAGCCACCCTCCACGTCGAACAAAGGGACAAAAGCCAAAGTGAATCAGCAGCAAGTGAATCAAAAAGAGTTTATTTGGAGTATTTAATTTAAAAAAATCATACCTATGAGGTGTGCTACAGAAACTCAGATATGGTAACCGTGTGTGAACCCGACCTAACCGTGAAGCGGGCGCTGCAGAAACGCCCCAAGGAAGGAAGCCTCGCCACCAGCCCTGATGACCCGATGCCGAGCTGCTCCCCGCGCCCTGGAAAGACGCTGCCGCCTCCAGGCTCCGCAGAGGGCGACGCACTCCCCACGCGGGGCCCACAACGCCGCCGCGCACGGTGGCCTTGGGTGGCTTGGGGAAGAGCACTGCCCTTTCGCGTCGCTATTTTCAGTCATGTCGACCCATCAAATTTTATTGTCATTTAAGTTGATACTTTGGCAAAAGAGCACAACCCCCTTCCAGAAAGACTGCGTCTGGCAGGTGACGAGAGAGAAGGCACCGGCGCTCCCACAGCAAAGTGGCCGTTTCCCGCACGACAGACTCATGTCCGAGCGGCCAGCCGAGCACCGGCCTTCAAACCCGGGGTGCCCTGGGGGCCCAGGGCTGGAGGTTCAGGGGGCGGAATTTCAGGCCTCGGGGACAGGCACGGGCTCGGCGGCCCTCCTGGGGCCAGGATGTCGGGAGGTGAGGGACCGAGGGTGAGGCAGGGAGACAAGGGACAAAGACTGGGGTCCTTGCTAAACTCAAGTCCTCAGGGACTTCATGTATGAAGGGCTTTTCCATCTGACAATCAAACTCACGTACTTTCCAGAAATTTCCCTCAATTCTGACTTTCTACTGGGCCCCTCCCTCCTCCTCCAAACACTGACACTCGAGAGGGACTCCCTCCCGGGGACAGTGACTCCTGCCTGGCAGCCACTCGGCGTCGCCAGAGAGGTTGCCAGGCAGGCAAAGGTCTCGCATCTGTCCTGGGGTCTCGCCCGCTGACCGCGGGGAGCGAGGGCACCATGTACTCAGATGAATGAAAGGTCCCCAAAGGAGCCCCATGGGACAGTCAATTTGGCAAAATAAGAAACACCTCGAATGCATAAAACCATTCCCAAGACCTCCCGAGGGACGTGATTACGACACATGAGCAAATTCTGTGGCACAAACGTTTCCAAAAGCGTCGGCAGAAGCGTTAAATACAAAGCAGCACGGAGCCCCCCCGACCGCCAGGGGGCGCGGGGCCGGCAGGGCCGGGGCGCCTACTGCCGCAGCTCCACGTAGTTGGCCGGGAAGAGCCCGTACCTGCCCTTGCACAGCCCGCGCCACCAGCCGTCGTCGATCATCTCAATGTTGGTGATGATGTCATCGGGGTCGAAGGAGATCTCATCGTCGCCGGCTGTGGGGAAGCGGAGAGCGACGGTGAGGTTCACAGGCTCCTGCCGGCTGGCAGGGGGCGGGCTGGGCCTTGGCTCGGGGCCACTGGGGGCACGGGGCACCCAGGCACCTGCAGCCTCAGACCGTGAGCGGTTCCAGGAAAAACCGATGGTAACGGGGTAGGGCGCGTGCGGGCGTGTGTGTGTGTGTGTGTGTGTGTGTGTGTGTAGGAGGAATTTGTTAACTCTGAAATTACTTCAAAGCAAATTATTCTTTAAAAATGATATTAACACCGTAAAGTCAGAATCTTAAGACTCGAGTGAGGAGGTAAGGTGTGGGACGTGGGACACGGTGGCTGGCCCTGCCCTCCCCAGCCCTGCGGCGGTCCCTCACCAGCCTGGTAGTCGTAGAGAGCAATGGCGGTGATGCCGGGGTCATTCTCATACTCGTCGTAGGCGTTTTCCTCTGAGAAGAAACCGAGACGAGGCCTGAGAGGGGCCCAAGGCCCGCGAGCGCACGCTGCCCCCTTCACTCGGGCTGCGAGCCCTCCCCCAGGTCTGGCGGGAGGGACGCCGGGCACCAACTGGGAGGATGGGCTGTGGGGCACCGGGCACCTTCTGGCAGCAGATGGACCCCGGCTCCCAATCCTGACACCACAGGGTAAACTGATCTTGCCAGCTTTGAGTGTCACTTTCAAACTTTAGCCCTGGACCCTGGCTGGTGTGGCTCAGTGGACTGAGTGCCAGCCTGCGAACCAAAGGGTTGCCGGTTCAATTCCCAGTCAGGGCACAGGCCCGAGTTGCAGGCCAGGCCCCTGGTACGCGGCATGTGAGAGGCAACCACACATGGATGTTTCACTCCCTCCCTCTCTCCTTTTGCCTTCTCTAAAAATAAATAAATAAAATCTTTAAAAGAAAATAGACTTTAGCACTGAGCTCTTCTAGAAGGATGGTATCATGATATGTAAGTGGACGTTGGAGACAGCTGGGCCCACACCTCCCGTCACTCTCGGGGAGAAGGTCCGCACCCCGACGACCCCAGCGGTCCTGCGGTTCCAGGGGGTGGGGGGGCCTATGGCGAGTCTGTCCTAAGAGACCGAAGGGACCCTCGCCTTCCCAGCAGAGGCTGGCATCAGTGTCTCAAATGTCTATAGGGCGCCAGGGCACGAAATCACCGCTAAAGACCCCAGATGCACTGGCGCCCGAGCCAGGCTCCAGGGGACACTCCTGAGCTCTGCTCCAAAGGGACCGTGGAAGCCCCTCCTTTCGCCCACCCTGCCTGGGGCCCCCAGAAACCCCCAAGGCCAGGCGGGTGAGGGGGCAGGTCTGTCCTGGGAGACGGAGGCCATGTGCCCAGAGGAAGAGGCAGTGGACGGTAAGGAGGCGCACCCCCCCGGAGCGCGCGCAGCCCCCGTACCTCCTGGATAGTGGCCCGGGGCCTCCGTGCTCTCGTAGACGGCCTCGGGGGCGTAGGTCAGGCCCTCCTGGCTGTCGGCCTCTCGGTAGTCGGAGGCCTCCCTGCTATACACAGGCTCCGGCTCGCTCACGGGGCCCCTGAAACTCGGCTCGGCCTTGAACGAAGCAGCGTCCTGGGGAGAGTCAACGGGACGTTTCTCGCGACCTGTCCCGGTCACAGACACACTTTCTAGTCCCCGCGGGACTAGGCAAGGGACTCGGAGAGGTCGGATGCAAACTGCAGCACGGTGCCAAGGGTGCCGGGCACACCTTCCCTGGGGACCCTCACACCCGGCACCCGCGTCCTGCACAAGCTGAGCCTCCCGGCCCGTCGGCACTGACGCGGCCAGCGCCGCCGGGTCTGGCCCGGGCAGCCCCAGACCTCCAAGGCCGGCTGGCCCAGCCAGGGCCCACAGCAGCTTCACGAGGTCACCGCCGCACTGCCCAGCGCAGCCGAGCCCGCTGCGCTCAGGTGGCCGAGAGGGACACGTGCGTCACGAGCAAGCGCAGGCCTGGGGGACCCACCCTGCGGGTCACAGCTCTGGGGCCCTGATGACGTTCTCAACGACTTAGCACCCACAAGGACTCTAACAAGCATTTCTGACCGGGGGTCAGGCACTGGTTTTTGACGGAAGAGGGACAGTGTGGCTCGGACGGCCCAGGGCAGGCACTGTGGAGGCCACCACCTCCGGGCCAGACAACGGAGCCACTCCAGGGTGACAGTGCAAGGAAGTAACAGCCCCAGGGTCTGCTTTGGGCACGCTTCCCTGGATGCAAAGGGAACAGACTAAGGGGTTAGAGTTCGGGTCATGACACTGGGACGCATCGTGGCTCCCCAGCGGCATCCGAGCAGGTCAGTAGTGGGGGACCCTGTCTCAAGGTGCCACCATGGCCCTACCCGCCCTCTCCGCCCACCACAGAACCCACCGCGCCAGGACACCGAGTCAGCTCAGCCTTCTCGCGGGACCGACCCCTCGGAAACTGGTCCGCAGCGGAGTGTGGCGAGGGGGCGGCGCAAGGACCCCCTTCCACTGAATTACAGGCTGCGAGGCCGCGCCCCACCCAGAAGCTCACAGCCAGCACGCGGGGGTGGCTCATAGGAAGACCCCTGTGGGGACGGGACTGAGGCCCCAGTCCACGTCCCCTTCAAGCCTCAGCGGGTTGGTCAGCCGTACTCCCCTGCGACTCCAGGGTCTCTGAGGGACAGGAGAGGGCGGCTATGCGAGACAGGACAGTGGCCACAGAAACACCGAGGACTTGGGGCTCAACTGGGCTCAGAGTTCGTGCAGACCATGGTGAGAGGCGGACAGGCCGCCGTCCCTCAGCAATCAGGCGGGGGGCTGGGGGCACACACGGAGGTCCATGACAGCCTGCCCCTGGGACGCAGGTGGTAGGTCACCAGGCACCAATGATACAACCGAAGAGATAAGGCCCAGGCCAGGGTCTGGCGAACAGGTGTTCGAGTGCGTCTGAGGGAGAGGGAGGTCGGGGAGGCCAGAGGAGCGCGCCCATGCCCGGCGGTCGCTGGGCGCTGGGGTGCGGATCTCAGGAGCCTGGCCAGGCCACGGCGGCACAGAGCAAGGGGGTGGCGGACAGAAACCGTGCGGCCAAACGGCGCCAGGAGACCTCGCCGCGGGGCAGCGGGCTGGATGAGGGGGCCTGTCCAGCAAGGGCAGAGGCCACGGAGGACGAAGGCTGGACGTGACCCTGGGGGGTCCCGTGACCCTGGGGGGACGCCTCTCTCTGTACATGGTGGCACTGAGCTGGAGAGGGGTCCCTGGGGAGTCAGAGGCTCGTGTGCAGACGGA
The DNA here is from genome assembly GCA_004026545.1 of Mormoops blainvillei. Classification (NCBI taxonomy): domain Eukaryota; kingdom Metazoa; phylum Chordata; class Mammalia; order Chiroptera; family Mormoopidae; genus Mormoops; species Mormoops blainvillei. The sequence goes on along the minus strand of PVJD01005301.1, from coordinate 36,143 downwards.
CACCAACCTCATAAATGGGGCTGGACGGTGGCCTCTCCTGAGCCGACTGCGGGGTCGGGGACGCCGGCGGGCTTTGCTTCTGGGCTCTGGCCCTCTCCTGTAACAGAAGGCAGCAGCGGTCAGACGCCCAAGGTCACCCAGATGTCCGCGAGCACCCCGGGTGGCCGCACCCAAGTCCCACACACTCCCTGCCGGAAGAGCAGCGAAAAGAGCCGGCAGGGGGCCAAGCCCCACGAGGGCCCAGCACCGGGGCTGCAGCGCGGTGGCGGCCACGCCGTAGGGCAGGCCCTCCCGCGAGAGGGTCTTGGCGGCCCCCGTACCCCCACCACCCCCACGCACACCTCGGTTGTGTAATGTGCAGTTGGGGAGGCGATGCTGTTACCCAGGGTCCCCTAGTGTAGATGACTCAGATGATGGGACAGGGGACTTTGAGCTGATGCTGTCATGGACTGAGACTCTGGGACGCTTTGCATGAAGGATGGACATGAGTCTTTGGGGACCAGAGGGCAGACTAGTGGACAGGATGGCGGCTCCTCAAAGAGGCCAATCCTGTGACTGTGACCTCGTGTGGCATAAGCGGGTGCAGACATGAGGAGGTGTTCTGAGGGGGAAGTCCTGCTGGGGGACAGGCTGGACAGGCCGTGTCACCTGGAGCCTTACAGAGGGCAGCAGACAGATGACAGACACACTGTGATATGACAACAGAGCCGAGGCTGGGGTAGGGCCTCCAGCAAGGAGGCCACCGCCTCGGGAGGCTGGAAAGGCCGGGGGACAGGCAGACCGCCCCCTGCAGCCCCGTCAGGAGTCCGGCACCTGTCGGAGCTGCATGATGACCGACGCATGCTGTTTCAGGACACCGAGTCCATGACACAGCAGCACCAGAACCAGTGCCGACGGCCGGACGCTGGATTTTTCTTCAAGTGGCAGCTGAGGAAACCGAGGTGCCAGAGCAGGCGGGGCACCCGGGGACACACACCGGGGACCTTTGTCCCCGCCAGGCCGCTTCCCCAAGGGACCGTGGCCATAAGGTCTTGCAGTCAGCTGGCCCCTCCAACCCCGAGCGCAGCTCGGCCCGCACAGGCACCGACGCCCACGTCACTGGAGCCGCCACGGGCTTAGTCCCCAGGGCCCCAGAGGGGCTTCCTCTTTTTTTTTTTCCACGACAGTGAGCAGAGCCACACTTTACTTCACACACAGATATCTCCGTCCGACAATGTATTTTGGCCAGTCCTTGCGGGTGGGACCCAGGGATAAGATCTGAGCGAGGGACCCACCGCTGGAGGGCATGGCGACCACAGCCAGTGTCTGTCTCCAGCCAGGGAGGGAGGGCGACGGGGCTCTGCTTGCTGCGCCGCCCCTCTCCACCCATGGGGTGCAGAGGCTCCTCCTCCGTGGGGGCCGCCAACCTGGGGAGCCCCGCCCAGGCGCACCCACGTCCTGTCCTCCCGGCCCGTGGTGAGCCATGCTGCCCCTCCCTCTGGAGCTCCCCCCGATTGACCGCAGCCTGTGCGGGTTGAGACGCACCCCCGGGGTGGAGGGACAAGGGGTGGCAGGGGCTGGACACAGAGGGGACAACACACGAAGCAAGAGCAAGGGGACCTCAAAGGAAGAGGTGGGAGAGCGGTGACCAACCGCCCCCCACCCCGGGGCAGCCCAGGGCCGCGCCCTCCACTCACGTCCGGCTGTCCCCGCGACGCCTCCGGCCCCGCCCTCTCCTGGGCTGTCCTCCGGGCCCGTGCAGCCTCCGGCCCCGCCCTGTCCTCCTGCTCCTTCTTCGCCAGGTTCTCGAAGTTGGCTCTGAGGTCGCGGGTCTTGCTGTTGGCTAGAGAGGAGAGGGGGCGGTTTCCCTGGACATCGGACACCTGTCGCCCAGGACGAATCCCGCGGGACCAGGCGGCCCCAAGCCAACTGAGGAGAAAGCGGTCCCCCCAGCAGCCGGCCCAGCCCCGCCGCCGCAAACCAGCCTGTGCCTTTGTGTCCACGGCGCAGCCAGGCGGACGAACTCCAAGCCTCCCCCGGGCATGCTTCCTGTTCCAAACCTCGCCGCCGTCTTCACCACACACTCGGGAGGGAAAGGCCCCTTGAGAGTGCATCTCCCCGTGGGGGGCGGCGGGCACACACGGCACTGCCGCCTGGGGAGGCTCGGGGGCGTCTCAAGGACACACACGTGTGTCACTCTGGGCTGCAGGCTGGACTCACTGGCGCAGCCATGTTTGGGGCGTGGTGGGCGTTTCTTCCCGACAGACAGTGTCTCAAGTCAAGAAAAACAGCATTTGCTGCTGATGAGCAAAACCAGCGTGCTGGAAGCCAGCGCCGCTGCAGGGAGCTCAGTGGCTGCCCGGTGCCACGCCGGTGGCAGCATGGATGAGTGCGGTTTCTCAGGCACCATATGGTGGCATGAAATTCAACACTGGGGAGGTCAGCACAACTCAGTGATCCAGTATTTTCCCAACGACAGTTTATGTTACACACCGTTCCAAGCGGGGAGGCACCTTCAGCACACGGCTAAGGCCCTGCCTGCCGGGCCTCAACAGACAGGGACCCACGGGGACCTGCAGACCCTCTCTTCCTAGGGCCGCCTCGGGGCACCGGTCGAGCACAGAAGCAGCGGCGAGAAACCAGTGGCTGCGCGTGAAAGGTTTACAGAAACGCAAAACGAGGCCGCCAGACCTGGCTGCTGTGGCTGAGCACTGAGCGCCGGCCTGGGGGCCGAAAGGTCACTGGTTCGATTCCCAGTCCAGACACAGGCCTGGGCTGCGGGCCAGGTCCCCAGGAGGGGGCGTGTGAGAGGTAGCCGATTGATGTACCTCTCACCCGTCCATGTTTCTCTCTTTTTCTTCCCCCCTCTCTAAAATTAAAACAATTAAAAACAAAAAGCAATGCTACCCTCCTGCATTTTCTCTTCTGTAGCTTCTTTTTAATATTAGAAATAATTATTACATTGTGATGGTTATGATTTTTAAGCGAACTAAATGGCACCCACCCCCTTTAAGCTCTTTGGGACCTCCCATGTGTGTCCGAGGGTCCTGAGACCAGCAGGCCTGCGAGCTGCTGGCCCAGCACCCACAGCGAGCACCGGGGCGCCCTGCTCCCCGGGCTCAGTCTGCCACTTTCTATCTCATGCCCGTTTCCCCAGCTGAGTGGCCCTCTCCAGGGTGCATCCCTGGGACCGAACCGTGTGCCCCGAGACCCTGGATGGCAGGACGCCTTCCCTGCATCAGTCACCGCAGAGGATGGGCGGTGTGAGCCCGGGGACAGCACGTCCACCTGCTTGGGGCAGGCGGGTCTTGACCAAGGCTGCAGGACAGGGACCCGCCCAGAAAGCGGCCCCAGCAGCGGGGAGGCCCCCGTGGACGTGCCGCTCACCCAGCTCTGCTTTGGGAAGCACCCCGCACCTTGCTCAAGCAGAACCCTGGGGCCAGGGAGCCGCCACAGGCTGCATCTGAAAGGTGCCCCAAAGTCTCCGTGGATCTTCCATCAAAAGAACGGAACCTTTCCAGAAGACACGCAGGACAGCCACGCTCTCGGCCCGCTCCACGGCCCCCAGCCCGCCTTCTCCGCCTGCCGGCACTCACCAGCTTCAACAGGGACCGTCTTCTGGTACGTGGAGGACACCTTGGAGACGTCGTCAAAGGTGGAGGCATTCTACCAAAACAGGACCAGGGCAGTTGGGGGGCGCTTTCTTCACACCCCGTGACGGTGTCCACCTTACACATGAGCTTGAGCCCGCCCTGCAGCCTCCGAGAGGACCACCTGGGGCCCCAGGCTTCAGGGCCACCTTCCTGGCAAATTAACCAGGGCACAAATAGCACTCCGGGGTCAGAGAACAAACCCACCTACTGGGGCTGGGGGTGACCAGGCAGGGTGGGGGTACTGAGGGTCTCAGGGCAGTGGGCCACTCTGCAGGACACGACGATGGGGGACACACCCTTCGGTCCAGGCCCGCTGAGTGGACGACACCCAGGCCCGGGTAGTTACCCTACCTTCCTAAGCCTCAGGCTCCCGACTGCACGACAGGGACAGAGAGAAGGCGGGAGGGCGGGAGAGAGGGGAGGAAGCGGGGAGGACGCCTTGCTCGCAGGATTAACGGGGCGGCACTACAGAGGACACCTGACGCGCTTCCTGCCCGCGGCTCCGCGGGGCGGCGGCTCGCTGTCCTCGCCGGAAACCAGTCACCGCCACACACATGCTCCTCCACCTCCGGCCTGAGGTCACCACCCTGTCTTGGCTGAGGCCACCGTCCAGGGACCCCACGTTCCTCCCCCTCCTCAGGAAGCGCTGGCCTCTCCCACTTTACAACACTCACCCCTTCAGGAGACCCACCCAGGCCCTGGGATACAGTGGGGCTGAGCGGGCCGGCTCCCCTCCCCGCACGGCCCGGGGCCCTGTCCACCAGCAGCCCCCACCCAAACTCCCCCTCACCAACTCACAAAAGCGTCTCCTCACTAGGACAAGGGCCACCGCGTCACTCGCCCAGATATGACACCACCAGCAGCGTTGCTGGGTGCAACGGACCCTCCCTCCTAGGAACTCCGGGGGACCAGCACCCACCACTGGACCCAGTGGGAGCCTCCCAGGCTCCTCCGAGGCCCTGCCCAAGGGCCCTGCCCCAACCGCAGCAGGCTCACTTCCTACCCCGCTAGGGCAGACGCACCCACCCAGGGTGCTCCGCTCTTGTTCTTCCCTCCTCGAGCTCGCCACCCCTACACGCACAACCCACCCCGCCTCACTCCCCACCCCCCGACCCACGGGCAGCCAGGGCGGACCTCACCGCGCACCTCGAACCACAGAAGCCACGGCCTCGCAGCTCTGTGCCCTACACCCATGTCCACACTGCCGGCAGCCGGGGCCTTCTCCCCGAGGAGCTCGCCCATGTGAGCGAGTCCTTCCTGTGAGGAACTGTGGCTCCCGACCGGCTCCTCATCCTGTGTCCTTGGCGGTGTGACCCCAAGGAGCCGCTTAGCTCTTCAGCATCTGCCCTGCCGGTCGCTGTGCCTGCGAGGTCTGCAGTGCCCCGTCCGCACGCCTGCACGCACCCGAACGCTCCCCGCAACCCCCGCCCTCCCGCCCAAAACTGAGCTCAGGCTCTCGCCTCCTCAAGATGGCCCCCAGCCCCTCGGTCTTGCACCCCATGCCACATGGTCCAGCGGTGGAAACCCCTGGGTGACAGCTGTCAGTGTGGTCAGCCACGAACCCAACGGCAGCGGAGCACCGTGACGCAGGCTGGGCCCAGCGCGGGCACTGAGCGGCCGGGGTAGGGGCCGGAGAAGAGTCCCCTGACTCTGGGACTCTGGATCCAGCCAGAGCGACAAGCCTGGCAGAGCGGTGGACCCCGGGGAGGGGACGCGCACGTGTGGAGCCAGTGCCTGGCTCTGGGGGTGCCAGCCTGAGGTCCTTGTCCCAGGACACACGTGCCTGGGCCCCCAAGCCTGCAGGGCAGCCGCCGCCACATGCGGTGCGAGCACTCCTGATGTGGCCCGGGTGCCTGGGGCGCACAGTCTCCCATTTGTTTGCTGCTGACTCCTTCGGAGTCAAAGGGCCACGTGTCCCCAAGGCCCCCATGCTGGTCCGTGGGTCTAAGTGTCTGGACTGTGATGGAGGTCCTGCCTCCCACCACGGGGCCTGTCTGGGCTGTAGAATGGGGCGAGGACAGTCAGCCTCACAGCCCAGCCGTGAGCAGTATGGGAAGCAGCCGTGACGCACCAGGCACGGCCTGGCCTCTCCCTGCGGCAACGGCACCCGCCTGACTTCCCGGTCTGCGTGTCTGAAAACACGAGACCTCGTCCGGTACGGCACACCAACGCCTGGCGCTCCCGATCCCTGGGCCTACCGGTGGCAAGCACGAAGCCCTGGGCAGGGGACACTCACCTTGTCCATCCGGTCTTTCTGCACCCCGTACTTCCCGCCGAAGCCTTTGGAATAGTCTGAAACGGGGCACAACACTTAGTCTCGGGGCGGGGACGGGGACGGGCAGGGGGTTGTGGGCAGACCCATGCAAACAGGCCCAGGAACAGCCCGGAAGCGCACCCAGCCGTGCGTCTTCTCCCCATGGTGCCCGGGCAGCGGGAGGCAGGGAAAGGCGTGAGCATGCTTCCGCATTCTCCGGGGACGGTGGTCTAGGGGACGAGGGGACGCGACTGGCCCTGCCAGTGCAGCTCTCTGCTGGCACAGTCTTCCTGCCCGCCGCGCCCCCGAGCACTGAGGAGGCTCAACGGCAGGCCGCCTCCCGCATTTTATAACAAGTCCCGTGGGGAGAGTCTACAAGCCAAGTCCTCCACGTGACAGTCACACTGTCACGTGCTACTGGTGCTGTGCAGAGCCACAGCCACCGCCCTGCGGTCGGAGGGGTCAGTGCGAGTATGTCCTCTGTCCCTCCCCAGAACACTGTCACGCATCTCCACACCGGGGCTCACAGCCCCAATGCTGCCCTGCCACTTGGGACATGACTCGTTTTCAGATACGTGTCGAGGTTCGAACCCCCAAATGTAAATTTTGGTGACCATAAAATAACTGCTCGAGGGGAGACGCGTCTGCCCTTCGGAAGACGACTATACACATCTGGGCACCTCCTATCCCCTTGGAGCTCGATGTGCATGCCACCGGGCTCTGGGTGAAGCGGCAGGAAAGGTGTCTTCCAGAAACAAAACAAACGAAAAGCAAAGACACCTTCCGCTCAGAGCCAGAAATCACCGCCACGAGAAACACAGACACCCATGGAACACCCACGGTCTGGCTGAGCCAAGCCCAGGGCTCCTCGTCCGGGGCACTGAGGCGGCTTTGTCGGGGGACTCACGGGGTCATGGTCAACAGCAAGAACTCCCACAAGAGGTCACTGGGAGGCCAGACCCCCATTCCAGGAACTGGTCACATTGTGGGGCTGGGGTGACAGTCGCGTTTTACAAAGCACACAGCCCAAAGGTCACAGCGGGAAAAGTGGACGGGACGAAAGGTACGAGCTACTATGGACCCAGTGTGAGGCCGGGTCTAAGCCCTGGGCGGTGTGGCTCAATCAGCTGGAGCGTCGGCCCATCGACCAAATGGTGGCGGGTTTGATTCCTGGTCAGGGCACGTGCCCGGGTTGCGGATTCAATCCCGCCAGGGCGTGTGCAGGAGGCAATGAACTGATGTTTCTCTCTTGCTCTGTCTTTCTCTCCCTTCCTCTCTCCCTAAAAGCAATTTAAAAAATATATCCTCGGGTGAGGATTAAAAAAATTTTTTTAATTAAAAAAAAAAAAAAGAGGATCTTCAACGTCCCAGTGCCCCGACACGGGGCAGCAGGTGACTGGGAGGGCCGGGCTCTGAAGTCTGTGCCAGGAGCGGCTGCACTGGAGGGGGTGGGGGCGGGGGGCCATTGTGCCTTGCTGGGACTCGTGCTTGGCCAGTCTCTCCTTGTAATCAAACCCCACAGCACAGGAGTCCTGCCTCTCGGACTGAACACCAAATCTGCCTCCGAAACCCGTCTTATAATCTGACAGGGGGGAAACACCGAGAGGAAGAGCGTGGTTAGAGTCAGACGAGCACACGCCTGCGTCGAATACATGGTTGTGAGAGGGCAGCTCTGCGGGGCGTGGGGGCTAGCGAGCCCCCTCCCACCCAGGCTCACACAGTCACAGGCGGGCTCCCGGGATTAACGGGCAAACTTAAAATCTGAACACTCCAGCCTGCTTCTGGAAACAGGTTAGGAACAGTATCTGAAATAACGCAATAAAGCCACTCCATGCTCGGAGGTCTCTCTAGGGTCCTACCCGCACTGCAGACCAGAGAACGCGTCTCTGTGTGTGTGAAGAAAGAGACACGTCACACTCAGCCTCCCGCAGGGACATCGGCAGCCCCGTTCCATGCCGCAGGTTGCAGGCCGGGGGCCCGGCTGGGTCACACTGCGTTCCCCAGCGCTGTGTTTCATTCTGACAGAAAACACTCCGGACAGAGGGAGTGTCTCCTTTCACAAACTGTGGTCCACTTCATCACCAAGAGATCATGGGCTGGGGACACGGTCGCCCCCATGGCTGTACCCCAGGAACGCCACGGCTGTGACTGGCCTCAGCAGGCACGCACCCTACCTTCCCAGCACCCTCTCATGCGGGAGCAAAGGGGACATCGCCATAGGGGCTCAAGTTTCCTCAACTGGGAGGTGCAGGACCACCCACACGGCCACAGAAACACAGTGAGAACATGGCACGCCGGCCTCAGGGCAACCCCACGCACGCGCCAGCCAACACCATACCTTTCTGGGACTCATGCAGCTGCAGCTTCTCCTGGTGGTCCCAGCCCAGTGCACACTTGTCCTGTCTGTCCGTCTGCACGCCGAACTTCCCCCCGAAGCCTTTCACATAGTCTGCGGGCACGAAGGAAGACTGTGAGCAGGGGTGCGTGAGCAGCGGGGAGAACGCGTGTTTCCGACGCAGTTAACGTGCATACTGCCTAGACCCGCCCCGTCTCCCAGACATCCAGTCACACTTGCGGTGACATGCAAGGGGCCCGCTGTAGGATGTCTGGGGAACAGCCCACCTGCGATCTCGGTTTTGTGAACACCCACAGACAGGACCTACAGGAGAAGCTCCCAGACCAGGAAACCACCACGGTGTCACCATCCACGGGTACAGGCATGTGACACTCGTGGTGCCAGAGCCCAGAGTGGGGACATCAGCTCTCTCATTTCGCAGCTGTTTCTGGATCTGCTGCTTCAGAGCAGGATGCTGAGTGGGAGATGCCTACGGCTGCTGGCTCTGTCCTGGGTCCCAGTCCCACTCTGGTGACCACCCATCCTATCGGCGCTGTGGGTGGGGGACAAGGCCGCGTCAAAGCCACCTTTCTGGGACTCGTGCTTCTCCGTTTTGCCTTGATATTCGAAGCCGACGGCACTCTTATCCACCTTGTCCTTGTCGATGCCGTACTTGCCACCGAAGCCCCTGGAGTAGTCTGAAAGCAGAAAAGCACTGGCTCACACACCAGCAAAGAGGTCAGAGAGCGTGTGGTCTTCGAAGAGTTTTCATCAAACCAACAAGGCAGAAGCCTTTCAGGTCCCCTGTAGGACCCCTGGGAAACGAGGAAGGTATTTAAAGGCATGAACACAAACGTGAAGGGCGTTAACACAGCACATTGATAACAGCACCCTCCCTACATCCCTGAAGACACACGAAATGGCCGCCTACCCCAGGGCTCCGCAGACCGGCCAGGCGGCAGGCTCTTGAGAGCCGCCGTGCTTCACGCACTAAGTGGGCGGGGGTGCTGGGCGCCCCCAAGCAGCGGTTTCCCCCCGGGGGGCCCGTTCTTTAACCTTCCACATCGGTTCTGCTCAAATCCCCGTCACGCAGAGTTACTGCTGCACAGAGGCACACAGCTCCGTGGACGCAGGATTGGGGTAGAACGCAAGGATCAGGCCGCTTCCGAGGGGGCCGGGACTGCTGTGGGGCCCGAGGTTCACCCCCGCACGTGGGCCTGTGCTTCCCGACTGCCCCGACTTCGCAGAGATGAAGTCTCAGCGCACGGACCAGGGGCACATGGCACATCCCGATTCAGTGCGCAGGTGGGCCATGGAGCCCGGGCTCCGGCAGACGGTGAAGAGGGCACGGGCCGTGGGCAGAGGTCGTAGAGTGAGGGCCGAGAAAGGGGCCGCACAGTGGGCAGGCGGGCACGTGTAGCGGGAGGTGACGCCACAGCAGCCCCTTGGGCCCGCTGGCCGAGTCCCCGGAGATGCGCTGGGCCCCATGCTGGTTTTATTTTTCTTTTTAAAAGAAATCTGGGCCCGGATGCTGTGGCTCAGCGGACGGAGCACCGGCCTCCAAACCAAGGGGTCGCCGGTTTGATTCCCCAGTCAGGGTACAGGCCTGGGTTGCGGGCAAGGTCCCCAGTAGGGGGCACTCGAGAGGCAACCACACACGGATGTTTCCCTCCCTCTTTCTCCCTCCCTTTCCCTCTCTCTAAAAATAAAATAGAAATGTTAAAAAAACAAAAATAAAAAGGAAGGAAATCTGGGTTTTTTCAATGTGTGGGTGCTCCGTTTTTACGCGCTGGCATTTATTTCTAAAATGTGAGTGTGCAGGCCAAGGAAGTAAAAGCCGCCAGGAACCAACCAGCAGGGTCCCTGCCGGGGTGTGAGTCTCGGCCTCTGGGACACAGGCCAGCGGACAAGAGGGCAGTTCGTGACTGGCCACCAACAGGGTTTCAGGGGAAGGGAGCCAGCGAGGGCCTCGGGACAACCTGACACAGGGCCAACACGCTGACGTCCGCGTCCTGTGCCACCAGCACGTCCGCTTCTAGGAACACGTTCGTTTGCATAGCCACTTGCGTGTCTAAGACACAGGTATATAAACACTCACTGCAGCTGATGCTCTACAGCAAAAAACTGGAAATCACCTGAGTTCTGCACTGAAGAGGGAGGTTAAACAGATCACAGTTGTCACGCAGCGGACTGAGCCACCACTAAAAACACAGTGAACCTGCCACGATGACCCGAGAAGAGAAAGAGCTTGTCGGCATTGAAGCTAAAGCCCCATGAGGGCGTGGTGCCCCCCTCCCCGCCCGAGGTGGCCCAGAGAGGAAAGCCCCGGGCGTCTGCGTCCAAGCGCATGGACCGCGAAAGGCGGAGCTCCCTGCAGTGGGCAGTGTGGACGGACCTTTCTGGGACTCGTGCTTCTCCGTCTTGCCCTGGTAGTCAAAGCCCACGGCACTCTTGTCCACGCGGTCGGCCTGCACGCCATACTTGCCACCGAAGCCACTCGAGTAGTCTGGGGAAACAGGGAGCCGATGACAGAAGTGCTATCGCTTTGGTTAAACTAAGTGGGGGTATGACTCACCCAGAAGCCAGACACACATTTTAAAATGCACAAGAAGCCACCCCTTGCTGCACGAATGACACCAGACCCCACGCAGTCAGAGGACACTGCTTTCCTGCCCGCGGGGAGGAACCGCCCCCCATCCCCCCCAGGAAATAAGCTGTTCGAGGAGGGTCAGCAGGTCCAGGAAGCTACACAGGGCCTGTTCCAGAGATGACCCTCCCACCACCCACGCCCGTGCCAGGACGACCCAGGCTCACACCCCGAGCTCTCGTCCCGGTGCCCACGCCCTGCGCGAGGCACGAGAGCCGACAAATACCCCGGAAGCTGTGAGGGAGCGGGGCTGAGGAAAGCAGGCCCTCAGGGAGGCGCGGATGCCACACCCAAGGCCGTGTGCACACAGGGACAGTGTCGGGGACGCCAAGCCGCTTTCCTGGGGGGCGGAGGCGGGGGAGGCTAGCACCCTGCCAACCAAGCTGGAGAGTGAAGTTCTGCAGAGGCCGTGCTGCGGGGCAGAGCCCACTGATGACAGATGCCCGGCCTCCCTGGCGGCGTGGCAAGGACCGCCCGTCACACAATACCCCACTCACACAATACATCACCTGATCCTTGGGGTGGTGAGGACAACCCCTCCCCAGAAGGGGCCCCAGGGGACGGGGTGCCCCTCCCTCCCAGGTTCAGGTCCGCCACCCTCTTCTGTGGCTTACCTTTCTGGGAGGCGTGTTTCTCAGTTTTCCCTTGATACTCAAAGCCCACGGCAGACTGCGGGGACAAGACACAGGGAAACACATTTTTAAATGCCCCGAAACAATTAGTCTAAATCCACAAGGCATAAGAGATTTTTAAGAACACAAACGACATTACTTTTCAAACTTTGATTTCCTAAGTCAGGCGCTCGTCTAGCTGATGCCCAGAGCTCTGGGGTTTTGAATTTGCATCCCACAGGACATTCATCAAAGCCCCTGGGCCACCAGGCCAAGCCTTAGCCCTGGTGGCCAGCCACAGTGGAGAGGTTTCCGCTCGTGGGTTTCAGCCCCTTAAGGCCACTTGGGAGGATTCTCTGACGCCACACAGACTAGCTTTCCAGGCTAGCTCTGCCAAGAGCTACAGTAACACCGGCCAGGAGAGCAGGCCCAGGTGCCCAGCCCTGGGGAGCGGTACCAGCTCCCCGTCTCCCAGCCTATGGCTATGAGGCAGCCAGGCCAGGGTGCGGACTGACGTCTCACTCCGAAGTCCAGGCTCTCTAGTGCCACCACACAAAACAAGGCGGTGACCGAGTCAAGAGAGTGAGATGACAGGCCGGGGCCCAGGGCCACACGGGCTCTGAACATGGCCCCATCACAGACACCCGTACAGGGAGGGTGATGGGAGTGACCCCCCGCTGGAACATTCCCGGGGAAACCCAAGGTGCCCTGGTCCGTCTGATGAGCAGCTATAAACACAGGGTTTCTGCAGTCGACACTGAGGAAGACCCTCACACTGGACGGTTCTCCTCTCTTGCCCAGCCAGCCCACCACCTCAGAGCCATGGGCATGGGGGGCCCGGGGGGCCACCCTGCAGCCCCGAGTCAGAGGCACCTTCGTGGGACCTCGAGAGGCCCAGAGGACACCGCATGCACCCAGTAGTGAGCACTGATCCAGAGGGAGTTGCCCCCTTCCCCGCCCCTCCCCCAGCCCTGGCTCCCAACACATCTCTCACCTGGTCCACTCTGTCCACCTGGACACCAAACTTGCCTCCAAAGCCCCGGACGGAGTCGACCTGCGAGCAGTGCTTGGAAAGCTTCGACTGGTACTCATGGCCGACAGCCGACTGCAACAGGAGCAGACACAGGGTCTTAGGCGCCCACCTGTCTGCTGCCACGGAGGACCTGCCCCGGTGCACGGTCTCAGAGGGGCAGCCCCCTTTGGCTCGGGCAGGTGCTCCTCACTTAAGTCCCCTCCACAGGAAAGATGGCGCAGGGGGGCTCTGATTTCTGGGGCATCGCAGGCACAGCCCCAGTGTGGGCGTCCCACACCGCCTCCCCGCTCTCTCGGTTGGAAGCACCCCAGGGGCCCAGCCAGGTGGGGCTTCTGACAGGGCTAGCGTGAAGAACGGACAGGAGACCAATCTCCGTCCAGAAACCACAGAGCCAGCAGCCGGCTGCACGACCCCTGAAGCCTGTGGGCGCAAAGACCACCACCATGCGGTCCCTCGGCGGTGGCGAGGTGTTCTCCTACCACGTGCCCCGGGAATCGGGACCGAGCACCGGTCTGGCTGCCGCACTCAGGCAGAGACACGTGTCCTTCGGCCGCAGTCCGCACTCAGAGGTCACGCCCACAGCGTGCCCGCCCGCCTGGGTGTGGAGCAGGTGGAGCAGGCCTGTCCCTGCCATGCTGCCCCCGTGCCACAGAAGGAAGCCAGTTCAGCCTCCTTTGCTCAAGGTCATGCACGCCCCCAGGCGGCGGGCCACACCCATCCCCAGCCCGATATAAGTGCACAGCATTTCAGGACCCCCGTGCACCAACCACCTACGCAGTGCCCGTGGCCGCTGCTGGGACTCTGGGGCCCACAGAGACCCTGGGCCCACAGACCTGGCACGACTGCTACCCCAACTAGGTGGCCCCCAACCTGCCCAGCCTCGCCGCCCCTGCCCGGCTCCCTAGTCAGAGTGGACAGTGATCAGGGACCCCTGCAGGGACAGCAAGAACACATGACATCTGACCAACATGTGACCCAGTGCAGGAAGTCCCCGCAGACCGGGAGGGGCCCCCACCGCACTGCCTGGGACAGAAAGGGCCTGTCAGAGGCCCTGGCAGACGCCCTGCGGTCTGCTGTTCTTCACAGCGCGGTGCAGGGTCTAACTAAAGCAGGGCAACCCCATGACTGACGCCCCTCGGGCGACCCCCGGGGCCCAGGCCTCCGGAGAGCCAGCTGTGACCAAGACTTCGGAGCTGTGTCGCCTCCCACCCCCAGCTCTGCTCTGATGTCCGCGGCCAACTGCCAGGCTCCGGGCCCCTGAGCTCTGAAGCCTGCAGCGGTGACTGCCCACCGCGGCCTCCAGGGCCACACACAAAAGATGACAATGAAGTGGCCCTGAGAGGCGGTGTGCCAGCATGAGTCCCATCGTAAAGAAGGTGGAAGAAAATGGTTGTAAAAATGCGGCCCCAGTGACAATGCAGCCACTCTTCCAGTTTTTTGACAGAAACAGACTATCCCCAAACTCCCCATGACCGGAGACTGACCATCACACTGGGCAGACAGATGCCAAATGTCCCCCAGGTCTAGGACGCAGCTGAGGCAAAGGATGGGGACCGTTCCTCAGACCGCGGCCACCTCGGGCCTGAAAGGGGTGCTCGCGGTGCTCGGGCTGCAGTGTGGACAGGCCCCGACGGCCACTGCGCCTCCCTAGCACACGATCCCGCAAAGGGGGTTTATTCTGGAATCTGTCACGTGCTCCCCAACTCACAACACAAGAGATGTCAGGCCTTTTGCTTCCTCTCAGTCTCTAAAGAGAACGAGGTACAGGTACCGTAAGTCACACAAGCTTGGGTCTGACTCGGGTTTCCACGTGGGCAGGCAGCTAACCCTCTCCAAACGTGCACTGGGGCACAGAGGGGATGCAGGCCTGCAGCATCCCGGCTGGCTATGTCTTTGGAAGTGACCCCTCGGCCACACCCCCTGGGGAGGTGAGAACACGCTCCCCTGGGCCGTCCCGGTGCCACTGCCACGTGGGCCAGAGGCACCCACAAGACACCCACTTGGAGCTGTCACGGTGCCGGGCCCGGCATGAGGGGAGGGCGAGTCTCAGCCCCTAAGGGCCTCTGTCGGAAGGACAGCAGGACGGGGCAGCAGCAGTGACAGGGGAGGCCGAGGGTGGCGGTGGGCAGAGGGCGGGGCAGCCGCAGGCCTTGGGGGAGGCTCCTCAGAGGCCCGAGCCACGCGCCAGGGAGAGCGGCAGCGTCCCGGCAGCGGCCGAGGAGCCGCGAGAGGCCGAGGAGCCACGAGTGACAGCGATGTGGCTGCTGTTAGCAACCTTGTCCCCGACAGACTGCCACTACTTTCCCCAACAGGTCATCGTCACCCCGGGCCTGCGGGCCCACGTTCCTGACACCGCTCTCTGGGTTCCAAGCGCCCACGGCCCGGGGAGCAAGGCCTTGTGCGGCGGAGGGGCTTCTGCCCAGCTGCTTCCCTCCCCGCTCCGAACACCCAGGGTCTGTCCGTCTGCGCCACTGAAAGCTGCCGGGTCTGTTTAGAAACCCAAGATGCCTCCACTGCCCGCTTTCCCTGCTCCGGTGTCAAGTCGCCTCCGGAGTGACAGTGACACTGCCAAGCGCCCCTATCTCCTTCCTGCAGCTTGCTCTGGCTTGAGACTAGTTCTGCACGCAGTGTGGGGGCCCAGAGGCCCCACGTATCTGCTGTGTGGTGACAGCGCGGGGCACCGTGACACAGCTCAGACGCAGGAGCGCACCATGCACAGGGGCGGGCATGGAATTACAGCGCGGAGCCCGACGCCAGCAGACGCTCCTCACACAGGCGGGAGGCGGGCCTCTGTGGGGTCCGAGCCGGCTCGTGGCCCTCAGTTGCGGGTTCCCCTTCCCGCGGGGCAGAATGGGAGGAGCTGCCCTGTTGGGGAGATGACCCCAACAGCCCACTCCGTCGTCTCCCCTGGGGGGATGCCAGCACGGCCCCACGCCCGGCACTGTCGACCCTGAAGCATCCCACCGGCACCTCCGCTGCCATGAACGTGCACTGGCCTGGCCCGCAGCCCCGACACGGGTGCATGTTCTCCCGTGTCAGCCCCGTGGGCGCAGGCTTCGTGCCGAGAGCCAGGCCGCTCCCTGAAGGTCACTAAACGCATGACGGACGTCAGCACGTGTGATGGCCGCACTCTGACCCATGATGTGAACAAGGGGACTTCAGGTCTGGTTGTGGCTTCTGTCCCACCCCGCGCGGTATGATTCAGGCAGCACGCGGAAGCGCGGGCAGGGGTGACACCAGCACCTGCCACCCGCACGCCTGGTATCCGGGAGCCACCTCCTGCGCTGGGTCCAGCCCCTCACTCCTCTCCAGCATCGCTGGGACCCTTGAAGGGGTGTCCAACTGCGGAGGCCCTTGATGAGTAAGGGCTACCAGCAGAGAGTGGCTTCTGGCCAATCTCATCCTCAACAAATTGACTCAATGTGACTAAGGGGTCCGAGGCCTCCTTTGCCAACCAGGCGAGAGGTCACAGCAGGCCAGGGCGCTGGCACAGCGGCAGCCGACCACTTACTTTGTCCATCCTGTCCTGCTCCACGCCAAACTTCCCTCCATAGCCACGGGAGGCCTTTGGTCCCGTCTCCAGCTCCTTCTCCTTGAGGGACCGGTGCTCCTGACACACGTTCTCTCTCAGCTTGTGGATGCTGGAAGGGGAGGCAGTGGCGAGGACAGGGGTCAGACAGGCGTGCACGGGGGACCCCGGGCCCCTGCCCGCCCACCGTGCTCTCGTCAGGGTCCTGCCAGCGGGCTCGTGCGCCCCGGCAGTGCGAGCCACAAGCGAGGCCACTCAGGAGCAAGAGGCCTGACTGCATACAGTGTCCCCCACGCCCCCGTGGTGGCCGCCCTGAAAAGTGAACTCTCCTTATTTATGGAACGTGCGCAAAAGCCGCTGGCTTTCCCGGTGACTGAGTGAGGAGACCGCGTTCCAGAAACAGCGCCTGAGGCACAGGACGGAGCAGAGCCAGACATCCCTTCTGCAGGTGTCCTGGTCAAAGCCCAGTGACACGAGACACTTGAGACAGCTTCTCTTTACCCAACGTGCTCCAGCTTTTTATGTATTCCAAGGTGTCATGAAAGACTTTCGGGACTTAAAATCTAAAAGCCATTTACTTTCAACACCAGAAGCAAGGAAACACAAGTCGTGGGCGGACGGGTCGTGAAGCCTCCACAGCTGTCACACTCAGGAGACCCCGGAGAGGCAAGAAGCCACCTCGGTCGGGGCCTTCCTGCCCAGGGGATGCCACGCCCACACCGCCAACAAATGGGGAAAGGTGACACAGAGCGGGCTTGGACACCACCCAGCCCCTTCGGAGCCCCGGAGGGAAGACGCCCTTCCCGAAATCCTGGCAGGACCACAGGGCACCGCGAGCTGCCCCGTCCCCCACGTGGTCCCCTCAAACCCCAGCCAACCTTCTCCGACTGCCCTCCCCAACACGTTTCCCACCGCGGGGAACGGAAGCGAGAAAAGGAACGGGGGACCTGACCCATCCAGGGCTGAGCCTAACCCCACAGCAAAGGGCCCCAGATGGCGCCAGGCCTGAGCCGGCCCCCGGGCCCCGCCCTCTCGCCAGTCCCTGTCCCCGGAAATTCTGAAGGGCTCCGGGCCAGGGTGTGGGCGCTGCATCTCGGGGAGGGGCGCCCTTCTCGTGTGGATGGCGGATCCTCCCCAGACCAAGCGGCCCCACGCGCTGCGAGGACTCGGGGCCGGGCAGGGCAGGCGCTCCCTCGGCCAACGCCCGAGCCGGTCCCAGGGGTGCGCGCCACACCCAGCGCGGCCTGGAACGAAAGTCTTAGCAAATTTTAAAAGTTCTTTTTCTCTACACTCCCTGACAAAGAAACACACCACCCCAGAGATGGCGGTTTAAGACAGTGCCTGGTCAGGGACAACGACATGCTTCTCAGTTCTCCCATTTTGAGCTTCCCGTGAGAACGCGATGCTTAGAATCCGGCTCACGGTCACCGGTAGGAAATAAGATAATGACCAAAAGGGAGTGCAGGCGTTTCAGGTGTAAGGTGTTCAAAGGCCTCACCTGTGCCAGAGACTGGCACTTGCACAGGGAGCTCGGGCCAGTTAGCGTGTGTGCTGATAAACGTAATACAGGTAAGTGGACTCCCCAGAACAGTGTGTACATGCACACGTACGTGCACACAGGTACAAACGCCCCGTCTCAGGTTCACCTGCTCCGTAAGTATCAGTCATGAGATAACTGGGACCGGGCGTAACATGCGAGGGTGCCCGTGGTTCGAGAGGAGAACACGCTTCTTCATCTTTCAGATCATTTCACACCAACATTAAAAACGTCTTGCTTTGGCCAGTGTGGCTCACTTGATTGGAGCGCTGTCCCATAAACCGAAAGGTCCCAGGTTCGATTCCCGGTCAGGGCACAGGCCTGGGCTGCGGGTTTGGTCCCCAGTTTGGGGCGTGTGAACGGCCACCAACTGATGCTTCTCTCTCACATCAGTGTCTCTCCCCCTCTTCTCTCCCTTCCTTCCCCGCTCCCTAAAATTCCATAAGCATGTCTCCGGGGGAGGATTGAAAAAAAAACGAAAAAAAGGAAGTCAGTCTCTTACTCGATGTGCTCCTGGTGCCCAGACCCCTGCACGGTTTTGGCGCCCCATCGCTGTTCTTTCTCATTCACGTCGTTCTGAAAGGAAAGACGAGTGGCGAGCAAATCCCGCAGCCTAGGGGTAAAGCACACACGCCAAGACCCACCCCCGCAAACCCCTCAGAAAGTCGCTTTCAGGAGAACAAAAGGAGGGGACACTGGTGACTCACCACAAAGTCGGGATCGGTCTCCCAGTCGTCGGCACCGCTGTCGTCCTGAGTGATGGACACGGTGTGGCCTGCTGAAGCCTTCCACATCTGCAAGGACAGGGCAGGGTGACAGGGTGACAGGACCCGGAAGCCGCCACAGGCCACGCGCATGCTCTTGGCCCAAAGTTGCCACAGCCCTGAGAAGCACCAGGAGGGCTACGACCAAAGGGTCCTGATCGCCCCTATGCCTGGACAACACGGTAGGAATATGAGGACACAAAAGGGCAACGTATTGCAGCTGGCGCTGTGGTCTAGTGGCACCAGAAACACCCCGGAAATACTCTGGCTTCAGCTCCAGTGAGAAAATATCTCTGGAATAACAAGGTCACATGTGCACGGATGTCACTTGTGAGGATGAAGCTCCGTCCCACTGTCTCAGGACGACGGTGCTTTCGGGCAGAAGAGCCCGG
Source organism: Mormoops blainvillei (assembly GCA_004026545.1). Taxonomy (NCBI): domain Eukaryota; kingdom Metazoa; phylum Chordata; class Mammalia; order Chiroptera; family Mormoopidae; genus Mormoops; species Mormoops blainvillei. The sequence goes on along the minus strand of PVJD01005301.1, from coordinate 17,409 downwards.
GCCCTCTGACGCAGACACGCTCCATGTCACAACGGGGAAGTTTCACGTCGCATGTATCTTAGCCACAATTTTAAAAAGCGAACAAGAGCACCCACTGTCATTTCAAACACTTCCAGGAAGGGTAGCAGTGCCTTTCTTAACTGAGACTCTGACCAGTCCGTAAGCATCTCGGGTCCTTTACGGGTGGGCTGCCCCGCCGCCCACTCCTTGCCTGTGTTCGGGCAGCTCTGAGAACGGCCGCCCCCAGCACTAGGCTGGCTCTGCTCACAGCCCAGGGGAAAATCCAACTGCGCGGGAGAAGAATGGATTCATTTTCCACACAGTATTAACACAACCTCAGGTGGGCCAGGCAGCGATGGAAGATAGTTCAATTCAATCGTCCGGAAGCCCCACCCAGGTGCCTGAAGGGAGGACCTGCCACTCAGGTCCCTGTGGCACCTCACTGGGGCTTTTGTGCTCGAAGGGAAGCAGGACAAAAGCCCCTCGCAAGCCTGAGAATTGACACTGCCCCCACCTGCTCTGTTGGGTCTCAAGTCCAAATTCAAGGTAGTAACAAACGTGAATCAGGACACAGCTCTCACATTTCCAGATGGGACTCCTGCCGCCATTACCTGGGCAGGGAGTCACCTAGACAGAGAGCCGCCTGCTGCCGGTGGAGCAGGACCAATGACGCCCTCCCTGTCCGGGCCCCCTCGAACCTCGTTCCCCTCTGCTCAGGTGTCCCAAAGCCCTACAAGAGCCTCCCAGGTGTGACTGGCTATGAGATGATCTTAAGAGAGCAAACGGACTAAAACCTCCACCTGGGAGGCCCTCCAGGGTGCCCGTTCACAAAGGAAGATGCGGCTGCCCAGCGTTCAATCATGTGCCCACAGCATCTGCCTCCCCAGGTCATGTCTGCCCATGGCACCATGAGGTCCTGGCCAAGGACTGCCCGCCTGTGGGACATCGGCTCCTGTATGTAGTTCCAACCCCTAAGGAAACGGGACAAAAGGACCAGAGTCCCTATAGAGAACCAAGATGGCCACTTCCCCCTGAGCCGAGGGCAAAAGCACACGTCTTTGCCTGACGCTTTGCCAGACTCATCAGGAAACCGTGAGCAGAGCCCTGCCTCCACTGATCTTTCTGGAATCCAGTCCCACTGGCCGGCAGGGAAAGTAGATCCCCGGAGGTCACGCCTTTCACCGTCCCTGGAGCTGGCAGACGAGGTCGGACCGCTTCCCACTCCCCCACTCTGGCACTTTCTGCAATTCCCCTCCTCCTTCTAAACCACAGGCAACACTGGGAACTTGACTTTGTTTTTTACACAAGGACATTCTGGAAAATGGGGGTGCTGCGGGACAGGGGTTCAACCCAACTGTCCAGGGGACAGAATGGAGACCGTTTGCAATGTACAAACCTTTCTTTCCAGATGAAGATGAAAGGCTGTTCACAAAGGAAAAACAGAGATGCAGTGAGGGCTCCCCAGGCATCTGGCAACAACTCCGTCTGAAACAGAGATTCCGGGAAAAGAGCTCAGAGGGGCTCCGCGGACAAGGGCTCTGGGCAAACCCTCAGATGTGGCAATCCTTCTAGAAGCCTCTGAAGCCCTCCCCAGTGACGAGGATTTTTACAGAAATCTCGAAGGAGGCTGAGAAGATCCGCATGCTTTTCAGACACATGGAGACGCCTCCCAAGTTCTCTGACTGGGTGACATCTGAGTGCAAACCGAAGCGACTGTCAGTGGCCAGCGCATGCCTCCCGTCTGCTGTCATCCCCAGGTTCCCATTTTTTGTTCACCGAATTTGACACTGATAAAAATAATAAAATTCTCCCTGATGGGATCACATGTGGCTGGGAGAAGCCGAGCGGCATGGCTGCTGTGGGGACGCTGGCACGCGGCCGACGCGGGAGCAGAAGAGAACAGGCTGCGTTTCCAAGGCGCGGATCTGGTTACTGCGTGGAGATCCGGGCTCCGACTCCCCCCGCCGCCCTCACCGCCCTCCCCGTAAGGCAGCTCGGCCTCGACAGGGGCCCGCGCAGGGCAGCACAGGGCAGGTGAGTACAGGCCACTGGTTCCCAGGACAGGCCAGTCACAGGCAGCCGGTCACGAAGCAGTCACTCCGGGGATGGCTCTGCTGGCCTTCCCCGCACTCAAGTTCCTGCCTCGTTCCCGAGCCTACGACTCCGTCCGTCTCCTGCCCCGGTGCCGTCGAGGAGCCCTAATGCGCTGCTTAGCACACCCTGGGCACCGCGTGAAGCTCCGCCCGAGAGCCGCTGGGGGTAGGTTCAAATCGCCGATAATTTACTACCCTCTCAATATTGATATTTAAAAATCAAATTAAAAAATAACTGAAAAATTTAAAGCCTTGAGTCCTTTCTGGGCCCTAAAATAAGGCCTCCAGTCCCCTGCCTCAGGCCACACACAAAAATTCACTCAGAAATGTATCGAAGACTTAAACGTCTGAGCTGAAACTGCTGAGCTCTCACAAGAAGACGAAGGCATGGGTTTTCATGGCCTTCGATCTGGGAACAGGTCTCAGACGTGACACAAAAAAGCACAAGCGAGAACAACGAACTGGACAAAACGTGAAACCTGGTGCTTCCTAGGACACGGTCAAGAAAGTGGAGACAAGTCACAGGTGGAAGAAACGACTTCCGAATTGCGCGTCCAGGACACACAAAGAACTCTTTACAACTCAATAATAAAAAGGACAGTTAACCACACTTGAAAGTGTCCCCACAGACATTTCCCCAAAGACAGAGCAATGGCTAATAAGCTCCTGACAAGATGATCTGTTATCATTAACCACCGGGAAACGCAGATCGAAGCCACAGCAGACACGGCGCGCGCCTCGCATCCCGGAGATAGCCCGGAACGAGCGTGGCGCAGAATCAATCAGAACCCTCCTGTGTTGCTGGTGGGGATGTGAAACGAAAAAGCAGTGTGGTGGTTCCTCGAAAGGTTCGCCAAGGAGCTACCATGTGATCCTGGCTGCACACCCAAGAAGAAGGAAAAAGTACGTCCATGTAAAACCGTGCGCAGGAATGTTCCCGGCAGCAGTGTTCACAACAGCCCAAGGGGAACCCACCCAAACGGCCAGCTTACGTAACAAACACATGGCATGTGCTGTCTGCACAACGGAATATTATTCAGCAATAAAAAGGAGGTAGCGACACACGCTACAACATGGGTGACTCATGAAAACACGCCGTGTGAAAGAAGCAGACACAAAAGGCCATGTGTCATGAAGCCCCCTTTCTGTGAAAGGCCCCGAGCTGGGGAACCTCTACAGAGATAGGAAGTCAATTACGATTAGCTCGGAGATGGTGGGCGGGGAGCTTCACAGGGTTTCCTTTTGAGGTGATGAAATTAAACAACTGGTTGTAGTGAAGATTGTACAACTCGGTGAATGCACGAAAAGTGACTGAACTGTACCTTTCAAATGGGTACATAATATGGTATGTGAAGTATATCTTGATAAAGTTGTTACCAAAAAAACCTTTAAGCAGAATTCCTCTATCCCCCTTAAAACGTTAATAGTAAACTTTCCTTGCAAATGTCACCCACACAGGTTAAGTCTGCGCGAGTGTGAAGTGACCTTGCACGGTCACAGAAACGGGGTGGAAAAGTCCCCTCCAGGGGCATTAAGCCCATCGGCAGAGGAGCAGGAAACACCGGCGCTTCAGCAGTCAGAGAGCACATGGGCGTTCCTCCCTCCTGGGCCGCTCAGAGGGCACCCTGCGGGCTTGCCTCGGGCACCTTTACCCACCGCCTTCGCTCCCAGCACCCCAGCACCCCGGCACCCCAGGCAGGTAAAGGTCTCGGGGTTCAGCCCTGGCTGCCCGAGACCTTGGTTTCTGCAACACAGGCGAGGAGGCGCCAGCGCCCTCCACTCAACTCACTGCACACACACTTTCCGAAGTCCAAGTCACCAACTGTGTTCACTTAAAAGTGTTGGAAAGATAAGTTCATCAAAATGCTTCAACTACAAGCCAGCGGTAGTGGGGGGTGAACTTCCAGTTACTGGGGGATAAAGTTCCAAGAACAGCTCTGTGGTCGCGCTCCTGGCGCCTCCCGGCTCCTGGAATATCTGGGAACAGTTTCCTAACCAGGGGAGAGAGAAACAGAACCGTCTCCACGCCCGGGGCCGGTGACTCACCGCGGTCAAACAGGCACGGGAATGCGGGTCGGGGTAGGAGGGGCCCTCGAGACCCACGGCCCTTTCCGGGCGGCCGGGCGGGGTCAGGCGGTCGGGGCCCGGCACTGCTGAGCCCCGGCCCAGACGCAGCGCGGGGAGGGAGCGCCCTTCGCGAAGGCTCCGGAGCGGCGTCCAGCGGAAGGTGGAATCACCCCCCGGGAGGCCGACACGTCCACAGGCTCCACCGAGGCAGCCCCGGCCCTGGGCTTCGCCCCAGGCCCCCCGGCGGGAGATCAAGCTCCTGGTGGACGATCCAGGCGATCAAAAGAGGGAAAACAGAAACCCCAAAGCACCTTTCTGGTGACTTCCAGCGCCCAGAGGAGGGGCTGGCCCCGATGCCGCGCCGCTCGGCTGCGCGCGCTGCCGCGCTCTCACTGACCTGATTGCCAAGCCTGCCGGCAGGTGAGGCCCCCCCGGCGCGACGGCCGCCCCTGCAGCCCGGCCCCGCCACCCCGAAGCAGACCCCCAGGACCCCAGCCCCTCCCCCGCGGCCTTCCACGCCCTTCGGCTGAACTCCCGGGTCCGGGGACAACCCCCCTGTCCGCGGACCCCCCGTCCGGAGGGCCCCCCTCCTACCTCCGGGACAGCCCCTCGGACCCCGGCCCCGCTCCGCCAGCCAGCCGCCCGCCCGCGGCCCGAAGAAGTCTCGCCCGCGCTCCCCCCGCGCCCGAAACCGCGAGCGGAAGAGCGGCGAGACCGCGGCGGCCGCAGCTTCCTTCCCGTTTCGGGCCTGGCTGCGCCCCAGGAGCGCAGCAGAGGAACCGGCCGCCCCGCCCGGCGGACGCAGCGCTCGCTCACCGCCGCGGGGTTGTCCGGTCCAGCTGGTGCCCAGCTCCCGCCGCTCCCGCCGCTCCCAGCGCTCCAAGGGCTCCCAGGCGCCGCTCCACTTCCGGTTCCGCGGGCGGGGGCGGGGCCGCATCCGGGTCCCGGCGAGGCCCCGCCCCCGCCCGCCACGCCCCGCCCGGCCCCGGGGTGGCAGCGGTGGGAGTGGGGAGTTGGCGCGGCGCGGCTCCCCGCAGCCTCCCCGCCCCTGCGGCGCGGGCAGCGCCGGGGGCGAGCTTCGCCCGGTGCGAGCGTGCGAGGACCGCCTGGGAGTGAAGCGGCTACACGTGCAGAGCCAGCTTCTGGGGCGCCCACCGTGAGCAGGCTACCCGGGACGGTGCTCCAGATTCATAGCGCTGCGCCCGGGGAGCATGGGAACCTGGGCCAGGCCTGGGGTCCGTGTAAGCGCTCTGGGCCCCGAGGACTCACTCACACAAGTGACCGTGACCGCCGGTTGGCTGAGGGGACAAGCGTTTTCGTCACCCACCCGTCCGCCTGTCCATTCATCACCCACACATTCATCCATCCACCGTCCATTCATCCATCCAGCCATCACCCACACATCCAACCTCCATTCATCCACCATCCCTTCCATCCATTAAGAACCGACCTACCCATCCATCCATCTGTCCGTCTGTCCGTCTGTCCATGCGTCCATCCATCCATCTATCCAGAGAAGGCCAAGTATAGGTCAGGGATAGAAGGGCAGTACAACAACAATGGACCTTGCCCTGACGGCTCTTCCACCTTGCAAGGGATTCAGGCGTGAATTCCACAGATTGTATATAGATTGTATATAATTAGGAAACAAGATAAGCGCCATGAGGAAGCCAAAGATGGCATGAAATTATTAGGCGAGAGGATGGGACCTGAACCTGTTCAGGAGATCAGAGGAGGTTTCTTTGAGCAACTAAATTAACATTTGCATCAAGATCTGAAGGCCAAATGAGAGCGAATGTAGTGGGGAGGGAAGACTGTTCCAGGCAGGAAGGGTCTTGCTGCAGAGGAACCGAAGGAATGCCGCTGTAGCGGAAGTGTGCTGAACCGCGCCAGGCCATGCCGAGGCTGGCAGAACACAGCAAGGGCCTTGGTTTTTATTATTAAAGAAATCGGAAGTCCTTGGGGGAAGTTAAACAGACGAGAGACACCGTAAAGCGGCAGTTTCCAACTGGAGTGCCCTGAGAATTTTTTGTAAAAGGCAAAAGATTTATACGATCTGAAGAGAAATCAGAGTATACCCCCGCGAATTTTTAAAACATGCAATACCCGACTACTTAATCGGGGGCAATGACCTCTTTTCCCTTAGATTGTGAAATTAAAAAATGGCAACAGCCAACACAACAAGAACCGTCCGGGGTGAATGAATCAAAATCATATCTGCGTTTTGTTGGATTGGCAAAAAATAGAATTTTTTTTTTTTGGTGTGCCACAGAATTTTAGTAACCAGTTTATGTGTGTCCTGAGATGAAAAAGGTTGAAAATCGCCACCGTAAAGTGTGTACTGTGACGAGAGCCCTCTGGCGGCCGTGTGGGGAATGGCTGCGAACCGGGCCAGGAGGAGCCTGGGGCAGCCAGTTCTGGCAAACTGGTGGTCGCAGGTAAGATGGAGGGAAGCTAGGGCACAGGAGACACTGAGACAGTAAAATTGTCACGCTTAAGAATGGACTGGAGCCCTGGCTGGTGTGGCTCAGTGGCTTGAGGGCCGGCATGCGAACCAAAGGGTCACAGATTCCATTCCCAGTCAGGACACAAGCCTGGGTTGCGGGGCAGGTTCCCAGTGGGGGGCGCTCGAGAGACAAACGCACATCGATGTTTCCCTCTCTCCCTTCCTTCCCCTCTCTAAAATAAATAAATAAATATAAATAAATAAATAAATAAATAAATAAATAAATAAATAAATAAATAAAATATTTTAAAAAATTGAACAGAATGGACCGGGGGCCCTGGCCAGGTAGCTCAGCTGGTTGGAGTACAGTCCTGATCCGCCAAGGTTGTGGGTTCTGTCCCTGGTCAGAACCAACCAATGAATGCATGAGTAAGTGCAACGACAAATGTTTCTCTTTCTCTGTCTCTCTACTCCGCCTTGCACTCTCTCTCTAAAAATCAATAAACTAAAAAAAAAAGTGTTTTAAAGAATGGACTCGGGGTGTGGGGTAGGGAAGATGCCCAGCGCCTAAGGATAATTATTTTAAGATAAAGTCACAATTTTCATACACATATGACATGAACGCACGTCAAAGGGTTATGTAACTTAATGAATGAAGCAATAAAGTGTTACAGCTTGTTCGAAGGAGACGTCAAAGGAATGCTGAAGCGAATTTGCAAACACTGGTTTATCCATAGGGGAGGAGTCAACTGTATTTCACTAGACGCAGCTAATCTGCATTTCCACGGACAAAAATTATCTGCATTGCTGCCTGTTTGCTGTCGATTACCTGCGGCCTCTACGGAGGTAGGACGGTCCAGGCAAAACAAAAGCACGCAGCCCACAGGGGCCGCTGGTCATTGGAGGCCCGGGGTTCTGTGGGAAGAATGTCCAAACAGCACTTACCATTCTAAAGTCTGAAATATTTCCTTACAAAAGTGTGACTCCCAGCCTCTGAGTAGGTGCTCAGACAGGGAGGGGCATGCGGGGGGGCACTAAGACCGAGGGAAGAGATGAGAGTGGAGTTTGGGGTGTGGTCCCTTTGAGGGACCTGTGGCACATTAAGGTGAGGTCCTAGACGTCGTGCCAGAGAGATGGCTTTTCAGCTGGGGCTTTACAACGGAGCGGGATAAGAAAATAGAAGGTAGAGGAAGAGGAAGGATCGAAGCCAAGGCACAGAGGTGGAAGGAGTGGGGTGTTCACTGGGAACAGGTCCGACAGAAAGAACTGGAGCATGTCACTTTCATCGTTTCAGACAGCACAGTGGTGTGTGCTGTCACCGAGCTAGTTGCTCCGTGGACCAAGGGAAGCCTCTCTTTCCATGACGTCTCCCATAGGAGACTTTAGGTACGCTGGGGACAGGAACAGGTGCCCTGCACAAAGGCCCTGGAGGCAGAGGCCCTGACAGCAACCCGTGGCCACTGCCTACGAGCTGTGTGACAGTGGACAGGCACATCGCCTCTCCTTCAGCCTTCCTCTCGGTGCAGCCAACACCCGCCTCCTGGGCGCCGCGTGTTGTTGGATTAGCCCAGCGCCTGGGCTGGCCCTTCACTGGCACTGACAGGGAGAGAAAGCCCACGAGGCAGGCAGCCCAGCAAGGTATCACCCCCTTCCATGAGTGAAGACAGGTGATCAGAGAGGCTGGGTACCCTACTTGAAGCCACACAGCAAGTGGGTGAGCCCCCAGTCCCGACCCACACCTGTGGCCTGGGGTCAGCTAAGTTCTGCCCCCAAGCGCCCCACCTCTCCTTCCCGCACTTCCAGAGCCACCCAGACTCCAAGGTGAAATCCATGACCGGAGCCTCAGCCAATCAGCACACTGCACTCCTCTAGCGCTGATTGGCTCAGGGGTGGGCACGTGCTCCAGCCTGGCCCAATGAGACATGAGCTTCCCGGAGACAGGAAGACGCAAGCACCTGGCCACCCGCACCAAAGGGAGGGAGAACGCGAAACAGGTACTTCCCCGTTCAATTGAGCCTACGACGCAAATCCCAAAGCAAATTCTAAAAACTGATATTAAATTAAAAAGCTGACACAGTGAACAATGGGAACGTGATTTATGAAAGTCATCATTTTATGTCGTAGGACAATATGATTGTAAAATACGTATGTTTTAACAAGGACCGTTTATAAAGTAAGGTCAAAGTGAACAAAAACAGGCATTATGAAAAACTTTTAAATCGCGCGCACGTGCTATCGACTGAAATGTGTCTCCCCTCTCCCCTCAAATTCTTATGTTGAAACCCGAGTGCCCTCCCCAACCATGGTGGTTTTGGGGGATGGGTGGGGCCTTTGGGCGTTGATTAGGTTCAGGTGAGGTCAGGAGGGTGGGGCCTTCGTGCTGGGATTTGTACCCTTACAAGAAGAGACACCAGGGAGCTCGTTTCCACTCCATGGGCCGTCACAGCAAGAAGGCAGCTGTCTGCAAGCCCGGAACCGAGCCCTCAGGAGGGAAGCAGATGGCCAGCCCTTGGTCTCGGACTTCTCAGCCTCTAGAACTGTGAGAAATAAATCCCTGTTGTTTAAGCCACCCCATCTATGGTATTTTATTACAGCAGCCTGGGCTGACTAATACAGTATGAAAAATGTGGTCACTGCCCTGGCTCGTGTGGCTCAGTGGACTGAATGCCAGCCTGTGAAGTGAAAGGTCACCAGTTCAATTCCCAGTCAGGGCACATGCCTGGGTTGCTGGCCAGGGCCCCAGTGGGGGGGCATGTGAGAGGCAACTGATCATGTATCTCTCAAACACTGATGTTGCTCTCCCTCTCCTTCTCCCTCCCTTCTCCTCTCTCTAAAGTAAATAAATCTTTAAAAAAAAATGTGGTTATTGAAATAAAAAAACTCAACAGATGAGGTCAACTCTCAATGTATGTGGTTAAGGAGGAAATTGGTGATTGGGAAGCCATTAGCAGGGGAGCCATTAGCATAGAGTCAGAAACAGATTCAAAGCAATAAAAAAAAATAAGGTCCAGCCTGTACGTCACATGGCAGACCAGCCAAGAGACGCCCACCTGGACCTCCAAGAGCAGAGACGAAAGACTGGTGTAGAAGTGCTGTCTGAGGACATGACAGAGGAGAAATTCCAGTAATGGACAGACAGCAGTTTGCAGACCAAAAGTCCCTCCAATTCCCAGGATGATAAATAAAAATGAAAACGCACCTAGAAACATTACAGTGAAACTGCAAATGCACAAGGGGAGAGACATCATAAAAGCTACCAGAATGATGCTCTGGCTGGTGTGGCTCAGTGGGTTGAGTGCAGCGTCATGGGTTCGATTCCCCATCAGGGCACATGCCTGGATTTCAGGCCAGGTCTTCAGTTGGGAGCGTGAGAGACAATCAATGGATGTTTCCCTCTTGCACATCAATGTTTCTCTCCCTCTCTTCCCCCCCGCTTCCCCTCTCTCTAAAAATAAATAAAATCTTAAAAAAAAAAAAAAAGCTACCAGAGGACAAAGACAGATGGTTTACAAAAGGACAATTAGCCTCGCCACAGTCGTGCCCTCTGCCCATGGGCCATCAGAAGACAATGGAATAATGTCAACGTGATGAGAGAAAATAACTGTCAGCCTGGAATGTGGTAAACAATGTTTCCAACAGTTTGTCGTAGATGGTTACAACAGTGGCCTTTGTCACGGACCGAATTGTGTCCCTAACCCCTTGTATCTCAGAATGTGCCTGTGCTTGGAGATGAGGCCTTCACAGAGATCATGAAGGTTAAATCAGATTATAAGGGTGGGGCCCTGATCCAATAGGACTGATGTCATCATTAGAACAGGAAGAGACACCAAGGATACGTCCACGCAGAAAAAGACCATGTGAGGAGGACAGAGGGAGGAGTCAGCCATCTGCAGGCCAGGAGGAGAGAGGCATTAGGAGAAACTGGCCCTGCCAACGCCTTGGTCTTGGTCTTGGTCTTCCCCAGGACTGTGAAGAAATAAATGTCGTGGTTATTTTGTCGTGGCAGAATGAGCCCTGACCATGCGTCTGGTATGTGATTGTCATGGTCAGGTCAGGTTCCTATAATAAGAGTACCACAGGCCGCGGGCTTTTCCAAAAATTTTTTTTTATTTATTTACAGAGGAGAAGGAAGGGAGGCAGAGAGGGAGAGAAACATCAATGTGTGGCTCCCTCTCATGCTCCCCTGACTGGGGTCCTGACCCACAACCCAGGCATGTGACCTGACTGGGAATCGAACCCCCGACCTTTCAGTTTGCAAGCCGGCGCCCAATCAACTGAGCCACACCAGCCAGGGCAAGCGGGTGGCTTTCGAACAACAGAGATGTATCTTTCACAGTTCTAGAAACTACAAGTCCAAGATTAAGGTGTTGGCAAATTTGGTGTCTGCTTTCCTGGCTTACACATCGCCAACTTCTCGTGTACCCCCACAAGGTCGAGGCAGGCCATGAGGGAGCTCTCTGGGGTCTTTTATAAGAACATGAATCCCACTCAGGAGGGCTCCACCCTTAGGACCTCAGCGCCTCCCAAAGGCCCCCAGCCCCAAGCCCATCACATGGGCACCAGGGTTCAAGGTCTGAATTTTGGCAGGACGCAAACACCCCGTCTGCAGCAGTGACCTGACCGAGCTGTTCCTCTGGTCACCAGGTGGGTGGGGTCTATCTCTCCATCCTCCCGAGCCCGGGCAGGCCCTGTGACTCGCTCTGATCAACGGACTGTCATAGACAGGACATTGTGGGAGTGGTGGGTCCATCCTCTGAGAGAACGCGTTGCTGTCTCGGGTCGCCGTGTGGAGGAGCCCAGTCCGGCCAACTGCAGAGCGGGTGGGGCCCAGGCAAGAACCAGCACCAGCAAAGGGCCAGGCCCTCGACTGAGGCTACAGGCGCCCTCCATCCCCAGTGGAACGTCCGGTGACTGCCATCACTCCAGCGATTCTAAGAAAGACCAGCAGAAGCACCACCCAGGCTGCTCCCTCTCCACGTGGAGGGAGACGGTAAACCACTGTTTTTCACCAGTAATTCCTGGGGTGGATTTTTACCAGCCACAGATAACGAACCATAGCAGACGGTGCTGTTTCAGTGGGCTGTGAAGTCAGTTTGTTGGGTGGGGTGGGGGGCAGCCTAAAAGAAGACAGAAAAGAAACTAAGTGCATTTCATAGCCGGAGCTCCGGTTAGCTGTGGCCGTGTCATGACCCACCCCCAAAGTTAGGGGTGAAAACCACCGCTCTTTTATCTTGCTGGCTGTGCCGGTGGCTGCAGGTCTGGAGAGGACACGGGGCACCACTCGGCCACGTGTCCAGCGGAACCTCAGCCGAGTGTCGCGCTACGTGGCCATGGCGTCTGCCGTGGGAAGTGAGTGTCTCACTTCCTCTCCCATCACATCTGCCAGGACCGGAACGTCCAAACTGGCTCCTTCACGACCTGCCCGGCACCTGCAGTCAATGGTGGGAACGCATGCGGCCGGCTTGGGCTTCCCAACAGCGTGGTGGTCTCAGGGCGGTTGGGCTTCTTCTGTGGGTGCTTGATTTTGGAGCTAGAGTTCCCCGAAGCCCAGGTGCGGCCTTCACAGTTTCAGGGCTCCCCCAAACATCATGACACCACATCCGCCAGTTTCAAGTCCCTGAGGCAGACCAGGCTTCAGGGGCATGGGACAGAGCCCGCCTCTCAACAAGAAACGAAGGGCTGGCGGCCCTCGTGGCATCCCACCACCGGCGGCGCTTCACCAAGCCCAAGCTTCACCGCAGGTAGGAAAGGTGCCCGACTCCACCAGCAGCAGCACGTGTAACGGCGGCAGGGGTGGGACTGATGGGTGAGCTGGGGTGCAGAGCGGGTTCCCGCTGGCGGCTGCGGCTAGCGGCCCAAACCGGGCTGCACTCCATTCGAAAGCGAGGGCCCGAGAGCAGTCCTTCCGGTGTCTGAAGATCGACAGTTTATGACCCCAGGGGCCCCTCCTGAAGTTTACTAGAGAAAAGTTCACACACGCACAGAAGCACCAGACAGACCCTCGCACATCGGTCACTCGTCTTCAACAGCTATCAACCCACACTGTCAATTTTGTTGGGATCCATGTCCCGATCAGTTATTTTAAAGCAAATCCCAGCCCTGACCAGTGTGACTCAGTTGATTGTTGTCCCATAAACCGAAACTGAAAGGTTGCGGGTTCGAGTCCCGGTCAGGGCACATGCGAGAGGCAACCAACTGATGTTTCTCTCCCTTCCTCGCTCCCTCCCCTCCCCTCTCTCTAAAATCAGTAAACGTGCTCAGGTGAGGATAAAAATAAGACAAAGCGAATCCCAGAGGGGGCATCGTTCTGTCTGCAAATGGCGGCCACGGTTTCTCCACGCGCCTGCCCTTTCCGCTGCTGTTGTGGTGAATTCCCCTTGGTTCATCGGCACGCACCGTTCACAGCCTTCCCCGAGGAAACGGTGGATGCGGGTTTGAACGGCCACTTGGACTTCGCTCCGCTGGGAGGTCGGGAGAGGGAGGGGGAGGGGCAGGAGCGCCACCATTCTTGTCCACCGCGGGGAAGCCGGCAGGCCGCTGCTGAAGCGGATGAACGGGTGAACGGAGAGGCCACCCTGACCATGTGACAGCTGTCAGGAAGCAAGTAGACGGAACGGTGGAAGCCCCTTGCCCAGTCCAGGGAGGAAAGGCCGCACGAGCAGGACGGTCTTTTGGGGGATCAGCAGCTGAACCCTTCAGCGCGCTATCAGCCATGCCAGGTGCGATTCCAGTTATGTTGCTTCTATTTAGTTAAACACATTAAAAATTTTATTTACATTGATTTTATTTTTTAATTAAAAATATTTCCTTATATTGCTTTTATTTAAGTTAATGAGAACATTTTGTCTTACCCGAGGACAAGGACAACAGAGTTTTAAGCCAGAAGTCACGGTTGCCCACTGTCCCTCGTAGAGAGTAAGGAACCGTGTTCCGCTGGCTTCAGAAGTTGGAGGCCCGACCTGTTTATCCAGTGGGCGCCCCGTACAGGGCGGATCTGGACCGCTGTCCCTGACGCCGGCCACTCTGCACCGCAGACACTGGGTCCACTGCACAGAACAAAGCCCTCGCCCCGAGTCCAAGATGCAGGCCTCCCCTAGGCCAGTGCTCCCGGCTGCCCTGCGGCCTCTAGAGCCACGTGGGGGCACAAGGGACATTCCTGGCGCAGCCTCGCTGGGCAGAGCTGGTGTTGCCTTTTGTCCCACCAGTCTGCCCCACCCGCAAAGGGCCGGGTCTTCAGTAAGGGACGGTGAGATGGCTTCTTAGTCCGGCAGCCCCCCAACGACACTGTCGGCTAGCGGATGCCCTGCACACTCAGAAGTGAGGAACTCAAGGTCAAACCTGCTGACCCACCAAGGGGTTTTTTACTTTAAAGTGTCCGCTTTCCTGGGTCACCCTCGGCCCCGCCCCACGGCGGCACTGCAGACGGGCCATGCCTGGTGCCAGGTCCCAGCACAGACTGTCGGTGCCTTCCTGCTCTGGGCCCAGTGCCCTCTGTGTCACTTGGAGGTCCTTGCTCCCAGGAGAGGGGGGGTCTCGGAGACAGCGCCTGTTCTGCCTGTCCTGGCATCTCCAGAAGTGCGTGACCGCACAGTGGCTGGAATGGGGGCCCCACAAAGATGTCTCTGTCCACATCCGCGGAGCCTGGGAATGTGACTTTATTTGGAAAGGGGGTCTTTGCAGATGTAATTCAGGACGTTGTGATGTGAGTGTCCTGGATGACCTGGGTGGGCCAGTGACAAGTGTTCTTGTAACAGACAAAAGACGAGACACACAGAGGAGAGGACACATGAAGACGGAGGCAGAGAATGGAGGGAGGCAGAGAATGGAGGGACGCAGCCACCGTCAAACGCTGGAGAGAGGCACGGGAGGCCCCTCCCCAGGGTCTCCAGAGGAACCAACCCTGCTTTCGCCAGGTGTAGTGACAACAGGCCTTGAAAGGTGCACAGGGTCAAGGACACAAAATAGCAAAATCACCAGCTACTCTGTCTCACCAAGGAGTTCGGCTAAGGAAACACGTGTCACACACTTAGAAACGCACTCGCTGATGTGCCGGTAGAGCAGCAGCACAAGCCACAGGGGGTGTCCGCCCTCCTGTCTGCCAGAGGACACAGGGGCCACAGGCCTGGCCCGTCCCTGGACAGAGACAGGACTTAGGGGGCAAAAAGCAGAGAACAGAATCCAAACTCCACAATTACCTTAAAAGCACACGTGGTGAGACAGGAGACGAGAAACTTCAGGGCAGCATCCATGCGGCTGAAGAGCCTTAACGAGGGTTGTTAATTAATGGCAGGAGGGGTGAAGACCTCCGGCGCGACCACCAGCAGACCTACGAGGGACGACTAACAAGTCTTCCCCAGATGAGCAAACACGGAACATCTTACCACGTTTGGATAGTTCTCAATGGACTTTTTAAAGGCGTAAGTGGAATCATAGTATCAAGTTTTAAGGAAGTGCCTGCACGTTAACAACACAGTGATGGCGGGTTTGATGACGTGTCTGTTTCCGGAAGCTGTTGGGACACTCAAGACTGGCCTGGCTTCAGCCATGCAAAACTGAGCAACCAGGTGAGGCCAGGAAGCACTCCGACGCTTTCACTCTCACCGCGGCCTTAACCCCGAGAACCAGGAGATGCCCAAGGGGAGGCGGCCCCGCCTCGAATCGGAAGCCGGGCAAATGCAGGGGCGAGAGAGGAAAGCACTTGATTCCCTGATGGCTGAGCCCCCACACAAACGAGCCGGAACGTGTCAACCACGGAAAGCAGACCCGCGTCACTCGGAGAGGAGTGCGGCAACCCTGGAGGGACAGGCGGGAGAATGACTGATGTGGGCAGAGCAGTCCTGGCAGGAGGGGAATGTCAGCCACCAGCTTTGTGCGACCCCACACCCGAAGATGTGGTGGGGAAGCACACACTACCCCGTAGGCCAAAGCGTCCGCAGCCCCTGCACCCCCACCCCACCACCCGCAGTGCCCAGCGTCCCACCCGGAGCCAACTTCCAGCCCTGCCGTGGGGGTGGGCCATAGGGCACGCTCCCTCCCCGCCACCACGCTGCACTGGCTCATGACTGGGGACTTTGTGCTATCAGAGCAGCAGGCCGCCCGGTTCCCATCAGGAAGCGTGCGGCTCAGGTGCCACCCTGGGATTGCACAGGAAGGTGGCGGGACGGAGTGGTGAGTGCACACCTGCGCCCCCCCACCTCCCTGGCTTGGTCCCGCCGAGAGCCGCCCTTAGCCACCATCTGTGGACAGTGGTCTGCAGGAACCCTTGGTCCGTCAGGGCCTGGCTCCCACTAGGACGGAGGAGACCGTGTCTGGGCCCCCAGAGCCGGGGACAGGGACCAACTGGCCTTCCTGTGGATGACACCTGACCCCCCTTTCACCCCCCGGCCTGCTCATCCTATCGGGAAGCTGGCTTCCCAAATGGGACTGCCTCCACAGGACAGGCCTCTGGTCCGTCGTAGGCGCTGGCCCCAGCGGGCAGCCTACCGCCAGGCGGGGGAGGCCACTCACAATGCAGTGACAGCTGGCTCTCGCTCTTGAATGGCATCGGGAAATTCTTCAGTACTTTATTGAAAGAAAGCAATAAATAACACTGTGATAAAAAGAGTTCAAAAGTAGACTGTACACGCTTTGTTACATAATCGGGAAGTTCACAAAAGATTAATAGAAAAACAGAGGTGACGGTGAATTGTACAAGCCCCTCAGAAGCGGAAAGCCCGTGTGGAGACACGCGTTGTCTGTCCCCGCCGTGGCTGTGCAGACGAACGCGCGAGGTCTGCACGCCGCCCCGCTGGCTGTTCAATTCACCGCTTAGAAAGTCAAAGTGCCACCTGGCCACTTGGACCGTCCGAAATGGCTACATCATAAAATCTAAAAACGTACAACTGGGTCCATCCTTTAAACATGTCTGCAAACAAATGTAAAAAGATGATTTAAGAAAAGTAAGGCCTTTATTCTTCTCGGGATCTCGTGAGTCCTCTCTGTGCCCTGAGGCCTCTGCGCTGACCGTGCATCCCTCCGGGGCTGGTCCTCACGTCGGGGTCTCGGGGGAGGGCAGAGGCCACAGGCTCCCCCACCTGCCGCTTCCCGCAAAGCGGGGAGCCGCCCAGCTTGGGGCTCCTGCCCGTTGCTGACGCGAGCTCCCCCGGTCCGCGGGGACGAGGCCATGGAGCGGCATGCCGGTCCTGGAGGTGGTCCCAGTGTCTTGGCGCCCCTTTCATGTCCCAACTAGAAGATAGTCACTGGCACCAGGTGTGTTCACGCTGCAGGGGACAGTGTTTCTTGCCAGAAAAAGTACAGTACGGTCAGTCATTAAAGCACACCAGTAACTGCTGGAAACCAGGTCTGCTTATGTCAGAATGACTGTTGTGTGGCTAGGTTACGTGCCGAAAGGCTAATGCACTGTCAGGGTGACTTTACCAACACAGTAAAATCCTTTTCTCTGTCGCGGTTTATTATTAAAAAATTAAACAATGATAATTACAATAAATGCATAATTTACAAAAGCCCTATATTTGTTCATAGGATTTATACATACAAGCATTACAGTACATTCATTTGAAAGACTAAAATTAGACATAACGTGAATTGATTTGAAAGGATATTTATAGCCTGGATATACATGAAAAAGTAAGTAACTATATAAATGAAGGCATAAGTTTACATAAATATAAGAAACATTAAATTCTAAAATATTTTCTTTACGGTAGTCATGAATTTTTCACTAATTAAAAACTCTGTAATAAAATATCTCAGGTCCGTATCACAAGTATGAACAGGCGCAGGTCCGCCGGGTTCTAGGACGCC